>JAJIYU010003920.1:0-25573 GCA_030144865.1 Tinospora cordifolia
CCGGCCTGACCCGCCAATTGGTTAAGTCCACCGTCAAAGACGGTGGTTATGTCCAAACTCTCAAATCAAAGAACGTGGGGGTTGGGGTGTTACAACACCCTACCCAATTGCATGGGACATCCCCCTTAAGAATGATTTTATGTGCCAAGTAAATGATCATTATGCTCATAAGATGTCCTAGGGTGTTTAGAAACAATAAAAATTGATCTCACGTACACACCACCATTTATCATGTACTCCATGCCCCACTTAAGCAAAAATGACTCATATATGTGTATGTGTGTGTGTACGCACATGTGAACAACCCAAATAGAAGTTCCCAAAGTTTAATTTATTCTCACAAGAGAAATCCTAGTTGTCCTCATGCTCTCACAAACTAAATTAGAAATTTTTTAAATAGAAACCAAGGGTGGCGCCATTATCTTGTGACATATATTCTATGGAAAAATGCCACAATTGATCTTTATCTTGTGCACCACTCAAACAAGCTAAATTAGAGTGTTTCCTTAAGCCAAAATGGAAATGTTAGACCATATCTTGTGTCCACCAAGTATGATATGGTACACCCAAAAAGCATTGTTAGCATGACGTCCCAAGGGTGGGAATTAGGAAGCATTATCTTTGCTCAAATGTCTTTGCGCCAAAAATAAAAATCTTCCATGCATGTATGTGTGATGCCAAAGGGATTCAAACACACTTAGAAATGTTTCCTTACACATAAACTGATCTGATTTGGTTGCTGATGTTCACACCTCAACCTTGGAAACAAAGTAAATTATGGACCTTAAGGCACACATACTCCTTGATGCCAAAATGGGAGAGTTTCTATGCATGACCAAGCAAAGGAACTAGCTAAAAGAGTTGCTAGGTTCCATTATCTGATTCTATATGGATGTCCCAACTGATTAGAATGTATTTTAAGATTGATTTGATGCTCACACTTAAATAAGAAAACAAATAAGAATCCAATATATGCTCACACTTAGTTTAGAAAGCCTTAGTGGTCCCATAAGCACACTTGCCCAATTCTATGCAAATCATCCCCTTTTAAATATGGAAAGTTGCTCAACTGTGAGCTGCCCAAACTGTCCCCTATGCCCTCTTGAAAATCTATATAGACCTCCCTTGTGCTCGCTTCTTCTTCATCCCAAAGCAAGAGTTGAGATTTCCTCTTAGCTTGTTCTAAGCCTCCTTCTTAGCAACCCCTTCTCACTCTCTTGTATTCTTGAGTGATTTTCAGTGGGAAGTTAGGATTTTAGATTAGTTTTACATTCTTGAAGTTGCTAGTTGTTCTTGAAGTGCATAAAAGGAAGGAACCTTTGCTAAATTTTTGAGAAAATGTTTCTTAAGGTGGATGGGATTTTCTATATTTGTACTTTGCTAGTTTCAGTTTCTAGCATGTTCCTGCATCTCTTATATTTTAGTTTAATACGTTTAGTTTCAGCTTTCAACATGTTTAATCATGATTTAAATTTAGTTTATCATGTATGTATATTTTAAGTATTTATGATACCATGCCATGCCTAGTTTCCATGCTCAGGTTTGATTTGAATTATGAAGCATGCTATGTATTTTCTCATGCTTTTTGAATGTTTTATTCTTAATTTTATTATTCTGATATAGATTTATGAATATGTGAGAATTAAGTTTAAGACTTTAAAGTTTATAAACCATGTACTGTCATAGTAATCTAAGTGATGCTATGGGTGTTTTTTGTATATACTTAGTGTATATGGGTCTCATCACTGGATGTGGATGGGTATAACTCAAAATACTTGAAATATGGACATGAGATCCTTATTCTAATGGAATATGACAAGATTAATTGTTTTTTCCATCCAAGAATGGAGTTTCTTGATAAAAACATCAAGGGATTAAAACCCCTTTCAGTCTTAACGTCAACAATAACCAAAGATGTTAGAATCACTTAATGTATGTAAGTGTTTGAATTAGGATGTGCTTTTAATTTGAATTAGTAATTTAGTTATTTATGGAATGATCCACTGGGCTATGTGCTCACCCTTTCCACTCTTATTTTTTAGGAAATTAAATCATGAAGACCACTTAAATTAGATAGGGTTTTAAATTTGAAAATTTATATGTAAGGGCATGTTGCCTAAATTTTGGTTGTTTAAATTAAGACTTCAACTGAATTTAGTTTTTAATTTGAGTTAGACACTCTTTTATTATTTGAAATTCAAGTATTGTACTTCTTTATTAATAAAGATTGGAGCATTTCTTTTATCTCTCATGTAATAGTCTTATTAAATAAAAATTAAATAAAATTGGGTTGTGTGTTCATTGTGAATTAGTAAGACTTGGAATAATTGAAATAGAATGCAATGCAAGTTGTGCAATTATAAAAGTAACATGGCCCAACTCGCCTTGTGGTTAGAATTAAACCAAAGTCTCTGGGGTTAGGGTGTTACACCAATTGTGTGTCCAATTTCAGTTTCTAGGCATCGCGATGCACTACCACAATAGTGTTTTCATCACCAAGACAATTAGATGGAAATTTCTATTCATTCTTTGTTTTTCTTTCTGGTTTGCCAACTCTTTTGTACATCAACATGTACATCTCTTATACTACAATTTCATGGATTTTCTCAAAGTTTATTCCACTCTAATTATTTAATTTAATTGTATTTATCAAATTTTATAAAATTTTTAGGGTATTACAACCTACCCCCCTTAAAAGAAATTTCGTCATTGAAATTTGCACTCCTTACTTTTGGTGACACCCAGTCATGTGTTTTTGGTGAAGTGGTCAGAGTATTTAGTTTTCATCTCGCTTTCCAACTCCTAAGTTGCCTCTTCCATGCCATGATGTCTCTAGAGAACTTTAACTAAGGGGATGTCCTTCGTTCTTAAACTTTACACCTTGTGGTCTAAGATTCCAACTGCCGCTTCTTTGTATGTGGCATTTTCTTGGATGTCAATCTCTTTGCAATGGATTATGTGAGAGAGATTTGGTTCATACTTCCTCAGCATCGATGCATGGAACACATTATGAACTGAGGTCATTTTGTTTGGTAGGTTTAACTCGTAGGCTCATTTTCTAATTCTTCTTAGTATCTCGAATAGACCGATGACTTTGGGTGATAACTTTCCTTTATATTTGAGCTTCTAGATCCCTTTCTAAGGGCTTATCCTCAAGAACACTCTATCATCCATCTGGAACTCAAGGGGTCTTCTTCTTTTATTAGCATAACTCTACTATCTACTTTGTGCTGTGGCCAATCTCTTTTGGACTTGTTTGACTTCATTATTCATTTTTTCCACCAAGTCTAGCCCTATAAGCACATGTTCCTTGAGTTATGCCTGACAAGTTGGTGATATGCAAGGCTTTCCATAAAGAGAATCGCATGGTGTCATCTTTATGCTTACATGATAACTGTTGTTATAGGCAAACTTTACTAGGTGTAGGTACTTGTGCCAGTTGCCCTTGAAATCAGGATGTAAGACCTCAACATGTCTTCTAGTGTCTGAATGACTCTCTCAAACTAACCATCAGGTTGTTGATGGAAAGCAATGTTCATGGTAAGTCTAGTGCCCAACTCTTTTTGTAGACTCTACGAGAATTGTGATGTAAATCGAGAGTTTCTATCCAACACTATTATAATACCTCAAAATTTTGTCAACAAAAGTTATTAATGAAATAAAAATTCATTGAGAAAAAAAATTTCTAACGCAAATGAAAGTGTGTTAATGGAAATATCAATTAAATAGAATTAATTATGAAATTTGATGAGTTGCTTTCATTTGTAAAGAAATAAAGAATAGGAATAAAAATATATATAGGTATAGACATATATTTATAGGGTAAATTGTGTGAGAATATAATAAGCATGTTAAATACTACATATTATAAGAATATGTACATAATTGAATAAAAATGAAGTATGCTTATATTTATAAAAAAATAAGTATAACATTATATAAGTATCAATTTATAATTACATAAAAATAAATGAATGAAAGGAATATAAAATATAAAGGCTAATAAAGAAATGAAAAAAATAGAGAAATAGGGATTATTAATTGCTAGCAATATTAAAGAAATAGAAAAATATCTAATAAATACAATATTAAATAATTAAAAAGGAAAAAATATTAGTAAGTCCATAAAATAGAATGATTTGTGCAATAAAACCAAGTTTTCATCAATTAGAAAGTGTCTAATTAGCAAAATTCAGATAATAGCAACCTTAGAAAGTGATTTTAGTATTAGAAATACATCATCCACACGATCTAAGATCTCACGGTCACGATCAAAGCCACACCATACTCCCGGTTGCACCGAATTACTAAAATCCAATGATCCACAAACAATCTGCCAGATCCAACAAACGATATCAAACCAAAACCGGTGCCCGAATGCACCGAATTAGCAAAATCCAACGATCCACGTTCAATCCATCAGATCCAATAGCTCACGATTGAGGCGCAGTCGGAGATCACGAACACACCACGATCGAAGATCATCCGACGGCTCGAACGAAATTCGTTGATCACGATCGAGATCCTCACACCGTGATCGATGTGCATCCGACGGCCCAGAAAGACGCGTTTCGATCAATCGCGAACCGAACGCCGCGCTCGAGGAAAATCTAATAGACCAGATCGAACCCGCACGATTTGTGATCTACTGTTGCGATCAAGAACAATTCGACGGCCTGGATCGAATGCTCTGAAATAAAAACGAAAAATTTGAATAAAATCAATAAAAATGTTTCCAAAAATCAAAAAAATGGTTTCTAAATTCCAAAAATTGCCTAAATATACTTGCTATTCTCCTATATCTGGGGGGCACGAAATTTTGAAGAATTGGCAAGTTTCTTACAATGAGAACACCACAAACTTGTCATTCTATACACATTTGAAACCTATGTAAACCCCTCATGTTCACAATTCAACTCATCCCAAGAAACAAGAGTTGAGATTTCCTCTTGTTCTATAAGCCCTCTTCTTGGCACCTCCTTCTCACCATTCTGTTCCCTCTTAAGTGTGAGAAGTTCTTGGCTTGGGGATTCTTCTTGGGTGATTTTCTTAGTGCTTGAACATTGGGAGCTCTTGTCTAAACTTTGGGGGAAACTACATCTCAAGGTGGAAGTGATTTCTCTTACACCCCTTTTTCTTATTCAAATTTCTAGCATGTTCATGGTTTGTTTGGCTTTTGAAATCAAAATAATTTTAGTTCAAGCATTCAAAAATATATTTTCAATTTTAGATTTGCTTCTTGTTCGAATTTATGCATGTATAATAATCATGCCATGTTTAGTATCATGCTTAGGCTTTATTTCAAAGTATGATGCATGATTTTGATTATTTCATGATTAAATTTTCAGTTTGATGATATGCTGAATTTATTTATTGCAGTTTCATATTCTGAAATTTCTCTTATGATTCAAGAATATATGATTTAACAAAGATGATGGTGATAATAACCACATACCATCATAGCAAACGTGTGGGTTGCTATGGATGTTATTTTCATATGATTAGTTCATATGGTTCTAAGACCAAAGTACTTGGTTGGTAGGTAAAGTCCCTTGAAGTCCAAGAGTCCAATGAAATTGGCTAAGAAAGGCTATGTTTCACTTTGCGGAGGTACTTTGTTAAGAACATCAAGGGCTTCAAAACCCTTTTGGTCTAAAATCTCAACTTTAAACAAATGGATGTTTGAATCGCCTAATGTATGCAAGTGTTTGAAATATGAATGTATTATTGGTTTGAATTTGAAAAATGGTTGTTTGAGAAAGATCCACTGAGCTTTGTGCTCACCCCTTCCTCTTTTTTTTCAGGAAATTAAATTATGAAGACCATGGAATTTGGATTTTAGCAAGTTTCTATTTTCATAAAGTTTCTTTTTAATGTAAGGGCATGTTGCCCAATTTTGAATAAGTCTTTCGCTGAAATTTTATTTTATTTTAGAGGTTATGAATTTCTTTAGGTAAACAATGTAAAAGTTTACATTATAAAGTTATGTACTTTCTTTTTATGAATAAAGAAGTTGAATTAATCTTTATCTTTAATTGCCTTGATTTTATTGAATGATATTTATATTCTTGAATTTATTCTAAGGCATGAGGTATTGAAAAATAGAAAGTCAAGTGTGTGTCACTTGTAAAGTAACACCAACTCGACTCGCCAAATGGTTAAGTCCACTGTCAAAGAATGGTGGTTATGTCTAATGCTTAATGAATGTGAGGGTTGGGTTGTTACAACTATGGTCTTAAAGACACCACGAAGTTGTACTATCTCCTTCACATAGAGTTCTCCCAGCTTATTGACTTGATCTGTGGATGTAACACCCTACCTCCCCCAAATTCGATCCTTTCCCTTTTTGCTTGCTTGAGAGGGACGATGTGGACCGCACCACTCGGCCGGGAGGTGGGTTGGTGCCACATTATTTCTATTTTTTACACTTTCCTTTTTTTATCCAAATTCTTTGGGATTTCTGAGTATCATATAATTAGAAACTCATGAACATTTCTAAATAAAGCCACAATAGATTTAATATCATTAATTGAAAGTAATAGGTACAAAACCTTACTAATGACACAATTTCATTAATTGAAAATAAATGGTACAAACCTTAATTTATGCCATCATTCGAAAAAGAAACCATTAAGTAAAATAATTTCATAACATTAATTATTTTCAAAATTCATGGCACATAACCTTTGAGTCTATTACAACAAAATCAATCTTAAATAACAAAATTGGGCCAACATGCCCTTACAATCAAATTTAACTTTCTAATTAAAATTCTAAGCAAATTGTTGCCTAAATGGCTATCATGCTGCCTCTATTTATCAATTGCCTGAAAAGTTAGAAAATGGAAGGACGAGCACAAAACCCAAGGGATCATTCTAAATGTTTAACTTATTATTTCAACAAATAAGACATTCAAGATAAATACTTTCAAACATTATGTGATTTGATGAATTTCTTGTTTGAAGTTGTATTAAAGACCAAAAGGGGTAAATCTCGATGTTCCTATCAAAAAACTTGTCCAAGAAGAGAAAGGACAATCCTTTATGCCAAATTCCACTGGATTTAGGACTTTACCCAAGTATTTTGGGACCTTACCCATGTAAACTAGAAACGAACTCAAAGTGCACATCGTGAGAACACCCCACAGTAATTCCTGTGGAATACTGTGCTACTACACGGCGATAATCTCATTTAATCTTTCATTAAGTATAACAAAACTAAATTAATAGACTAACACAATTGAATTCAGCATGTGAGCATAACAAGCATCATAATAGCACATAGCATATATACAAACCTAATCATGCGAAGTCTAAGCATGGCATGCATAATCAATGATGATAAAACATGTATATTTGAGCATGAATATCTTATTGAAATCAAAATAATAAATTAAAATACAAAAATCAACTTCCACATCAAATAATATTTCTCCTCTTGAAGCCTTTATTGAATCTCTTTTAGATCTCCCCAAAAGCTAGCACAAAAATTTGTGCAACACTTTGTTACTAGTACTCCAACTACTATTTAGAATAGCTAAAGAAAAAGCAGAATGTCAAGAAGGAGGCAGAGAGAGTAAGAAGGAACTTGTTCATGCTTTATACAGAGTTCTAATGGGCATGAATTGGTAAGTTTGAGGTCTCTTTATTGTACAAACCTTTTAAAAATCTTTCCCTTTCCATTTTATTTGTTTCATCTACATAAGAATTAGTAAGTAAATGTTTTAGAAGTTTCTCATACATTCTTTTGGATTGATTTCATCTTTAAAACCTTTCTAATTCTCTATTTTACTTGTTTTCCAAGCACATATTAGTAAGCAATTATTTTAGAAGTTGTTAATACATTCTTTTGAGTTGATTTCATTTTAAGAACCTTTCTAATTCTCTATTTTACTTGTTTTTCAAGTAGATACATTAGTAAGTAATTATTTTATACATTCTTTTGAGTTGATTTCATTTTAGAAACATTTCTAATTTTTGTATAATACATTAAAATTAGGAGCAACTTGCTAACTTTTGCAAACTTTAATGTAATTTAATATGTTAAATAAACTTGGTAATTCTTGCGATTCCAATAAGTATATTGAAATGTGTGTTGTATATATACATATTTCTATTTTTTGTATAATATGAGCTTAGTAATTTTGTATCAAACCAACATATATTATTTAATTAACTCTACGTACTTTATATTTTTAGTTAAATCTCAAACTACATTATAATATTACGTAATCCTTCTTATTTGATATTTTTATTTAAATATCAAATTTCGGTTTAATTTGCCAACCTTTCATTCACGCCCAAAATTTCTATAAAATCCTCAAAGTTAATTTTCTCAACTTATTTTATTTAATTTTATTTTCGTACAAATTTTCAAAGTATTATTTGCTAATTGAATTACATGACATTTCTACATAGTTTTTAGAGAATTATTTTATTCGAATAATTTTGTCTAATTTTAATTTAATTTAAAGACTTAGAATTTTTTTTCCAAATATTTTAGGTGTTATAGTGGATCTAATGGGCAAGAAATGTGTCACCTTAGTGAAATGATCCATAATTACTCATATTGTATATTCTCTTTTTTTATTCTGGGGTAACCCGTTGACAAAGTCCATGATAATGTTATCTCACTTTCATTCAGGGATTGAGAGTGGTTGTAACATTTAGTTAGGTTTTCTATGCTCTGCCTTCACTTATTAATAGGTTAGGCACTTAAAAACATACTAAACTACATCTCTTTTCATTCCTCACCACCAATAAGTCTTTTGAATATTTTGACACTTCTTGTCACCGCCTGAATGCATTGTATACTTGGTCTAATAGGCTTCATCTAGTATGGTCTGCCTGCTTTGTCCATTTTGAGGCACACAAATTCTATCTCTAAGTTTTAGGGTAATTTTAGCATCTATCTTGAAGCCAGTGTGCTTGCTCTGTTCGACTCCTTCTATTTGAATTGTGAACCACTTATCTTGCCTTTGTTCATCCCTATCTGATGTAGAAGATTGGGTTGGCAAGTCATGTTGTATAGATACGCTTACTTCTCATCTAACGTCATACCTAGGTTAAAATACTTAATCAACTAGTACTTCCAACCCTTTTTCTTATCTTATTTGTTGAATTTCCTACTCAGGGAATCCACTACTATGTTGGCATTCCCTAGATGAGATAATGTAGTTGAAAATTGTAGTCTTTAAGGAACTCCATCCATCTATGCTGCCCAAGATTCAACTCATTTGGCATTTTAATATACTTCAAACTTTTGTGATATGAAAAAAGATCAAACCTTTCGCCATAAAGGTAATGTCTCTGCAACTTCAAGGCAAATACGATGGCCGCTAGTTCTAGGTCGTGTGTCGGATAATTTTGTTCATGGATCTTAAGTTGTCTTGAAAGCATAAGCAACAACCTTTCCTCCGTACATTAAGGTTGCACCCAATCCATTCTCTGAAGCATCTGTATATAGAACATATCCAACACCATGTGTAGGAGTGACTAAGATGGGGGCTGAAGTCAATATCATCTTCAGTTCTTGGAACAATTGCTCACACTTCTCATTCCAATTGAATTTGACTCCTCTTCTAGTTAGCTTGGTCTTGGGTTTGGCTAACTTTGAAAAGTCTTGGATGAATCTCCTATAATATTCAGCTAAGCCTAAGAAACTCTTGATATCTATAATCGTCTTGGGTTGTTTCAGTCCATGATAGCTTCCACCGCCTTAAGATTTATAGAGATGTCTTTTGTTGATACTACGTGGCCAAGGAATTCGACTGTCTTCATCCATAATTCACATTTGTTGAACTTGGCATATAATTTATTTCTTCTTAGTGTCTCTAATACAATCCTCAAGTGTTCAACATGTTTAACTTCTGACTTAGAGTAAATTAGGATGTCATCCACAAATATTAACACAAACTGGTCAAGGTATTGCCTAAACACTTGATTCATCAGATCCATGAACGTTGTTGATGCGTTGGTCAAACCAAATGGCATCACTCTGAACTCAAAGTGTCTATACCAATTCCTAAAGGTTATGTTGTGTATGCCTGACTCCAAGATTCTCTACTAATGATGTCTAGATCTAAGATTCTTAAAGAAATGAGTGGCGACTCTCAATTGATCGAATAAGTTATCTATCCTTAGTAGAGGATATTTATTCTTTACTGTTACTTGATTCAATTTTTGATAACCAATGCACAACCTCATGGATCCATCCCTCTTCTTTACGAACAATACCAGAGCTCGCCATGGTGATTCATTTGGTTTGATGAATTCCTTTTCTCAAGCTCGTCTAGCCATGTAAGACTCGTATTTTTGGATATCGATTCAACGAGTTCGACATGTATTTTTATGTATGAATTATAAATAAAAATACTTGAATTTATGACAATTATATTGATTTATGAGTGTATAAATTGGGGAAAAATAAATGACTGAAGTGGAACATGAAATGAATTAATGCATATTTAGAGATGCATATTTATATTCATATAAAATGAAAAAGATTTATATGATGATGGAGTGGAAAAAAAGAAATGAATTAATGCAATATTTTAATTCTTGCATAAACATATAAACATATACATATATCTGTATATAATATATATATATATATATGATAAAGATGGGTTGGATAATGATGTGGAAAAAAATTTTAAATGGATATGTATATAAAATAATGAGATAAGGATGCTTGGTTCGAAAAAAATTAAATATATGAGAAGATAATACAAGAATGATGTGGATGATAAGATTTGTGATGTGGGAGATAAGAGGAAGCCACTAATGTTGACTTCTTTGGATAGCATGGACCCACCATATGGAATGCCTATAAATATGTGGGTGCTCTCTCTCATTTTCATTCACAAATCCACTTCCCAACGTGGAAGAGAAAGGGGGAGAAAAAAAATAAAAGAGAAGAGAAAAAAAAAAAAAAAAGAGAAGAAAAAGGAAAGAAAAGAGGAAAAGATAAGTTATTTTCAAGAATCTGATATTTTGGGTAAATTAGTTTTACTTCTTTTTAATTCAGAATTGTTGTAAAAGTTATGAATAATAGTTTTTCTAGTGTAGTTTTTGATAGAGGTGATAGTTTATTGTGTGACCCAAAACTACAATGTATTTTCATTATGAGTAAATATACATATATATATATATATATATATATAAATCATTGTGTTTAGATCAACAAGACCCTATGAATGTATATGGTAATTATAAGTCGATGTATAGGGGGTATACCTATTAACACTAAAATTTGAGTTGGCAGGTATTGAAATGACCATAATGAAATTATGAACTCAATGACACTAAAATTAGGATTTTTGGAGGTGAATTGATATATTAATTTGTAATCATGCAATTTGAGGATTAATTAATAACATATATATATATATATAGGGTTATCTAATGTTAAATAATAGAAAAAATGTTATATAATGTTATATATATATATATATATATATAATGTTGTATAATATTGTGAAATACTTATTAGAAAAAATGCATAACATAGGAAATAATTAAATTTTTTCTATTTACTGTAATGGACCACCAAATTTATAAAATGACTAATTATTGTATACCAAAAGTGAACACATGCCGAGGATATAAGATGTTGACATTTCGCTTTAATATTAAAGGCTTAGTTGTACCGATTGACCTTGTTGACCATGTTGACCCCATCAGTCAGACAAGTCGGCGAGTGGTAGGTTTAGTGAGAGTTGACTGTATTGACAAAAAATTGACAAAATTTATAAATGGACTATAATTGACTGAGTCAATCCTTTTATTGACCATCAACCATAAAGTTAGATTTGAGCCAAATTTTAGGTAGATATTAAGAAAACCCCATTGATTATGTAGGATCAAACATTAGCAGGACATGACTAGTTACGGGAGGAGCATTGGGAACTGAATATCCTTGTGAGTACTGTTTTCAAATTTATTACTTAACTTGTTATTTTGTTCATAAATGAAGTGTTATTACATATTGAAATGCATTTGCAATCTTTAAATGGGTTTTAAAATTAAA
Organism: Tinospora cordifolia; assembly: GCA_030144865.1. Taxonomy (NCBI): domain Eukaryota; kingdom Viridiplantae; phylum Streptophyta; class Magnoliopsida; order Ranunculales; family Menispermaceae; genus Tinospora; species Tinospora cordifolia. The sequence goes on from JAJIYU010003920.1 coordinate 12,031, forward strand.
ATGTGCACCAAATCTTGAGGTCCGGGTGCTGGTTAGGATATTAGATATGGTAGAGCATTAAGGACCAAAAGCCGTCATACCTAGGGGTACATGCTGTGCAGTTCTATCAAATGACTCCCCTATTGACGATCTGAGGCTGCCATACATGAGGTATGAGCTGGTGGATCCCTATGATATGATAGAGCGTCTAATTGTCGAGTATACTCGCTCAAGTGGATTTATTATTGCTTAATAGGCTATTGAGAGCTTTGGCATGTGTTTTCAGCTTTAAAACTATTTTCAAGATGGAAGGTGCATGACTGCATTGTGAATTTAACATTCGTTAACTATTGCATTCATTTGCATTATTATTATTATTCATGCATACATGGCAATATTTTATAGAATTTGTGTTCTAAGTTATAAATTAGACTATATTTTGCACTGAGCTGTTATAGACAAAATTGTCTCACTTTTCTAATATTTTAAGTTCTTCTACTGTGGATAGAGGCAAGAAAGTGGTCATTGCATAGTGTGCCTTTCTTTTACTTTGGTAGGTCTCTTTATGTGGCTTACTGTTTTGAGAGTTAGTATAATGTATATGAAGTGATGAAAACACTATAGATATTTTGATTATTACATTTTTGCTACTGCTACTTAGAAAAGACTGTACATAAATATTTTTTATTAAAAAATTCTACTATAATTAATTATTTAGCTACTTATATATCTCTTGTGATTACTCTGATGATGTTGTGTATAGATAAGAAGGAGGCTTAAAAGTATTTTGGCAAGCTCGACTTGCGAATAAGTTTGTCAGGTGTCGGTCGGTCGCCCTTCACCCTAGAGAAGGGGTCTTGACAATGTTAAATTAGAACCTAAGGTTTTTCAATTAAGGAATAACAATTGTTGTTAACTTAGGGAACCTCCGAGTAATCATGCAAGTTAGGAAAACACAAGGAATGATTATGTAACACCCCAATTTTCGACCGGACCTCCATTCACGTGCTTTCTCACGTACAGATCGTCGCCCCTGAAAATCGAGATGCTACCTGAAAATTTCGTTCTGTCAATTTTTCTTTTTTCAAATTACAGTTCATAATCATTAGTTCTCAAGTCAATGTCTAAAAATTTTCTTATACAAATCAAAGAATTAAAACAATTTCTCAAAACATTCACCGGGTTTAGCAATACAATTTATAATAAAGGCAGCGAAAGGACATTTGAAACTCAAAATCAAACAAAATGTCAAAATAAGATATTGTTTACAATCCAGGTTAACTAAATTTAGAATCAAGTAGTTACATAAAATCACTTCCATAAAATAAACAAATGTAACCTCTAAAGTCTCATATCCCGGACGACCTCCCCATGAGGTGTCTCAACTGCGAGTGGGTCTTCTAACGTAGACAGCTGTGTACTATGCCCAATTATTCCTGAAAAATAGAATGGGAGTGAACTCGAAAGCTCAGTGAATCGATCCTACACATCACATGCATTATACAGACCAATCCAAAATATTACAAATACTTTCAAATATTAGGCGTTCAAACATTCAATTGTTTTAATCGTACTCTAAAATCGGAAAAGGGTTGAGATGTCTCTTGGTATTCCCTGTGATCCAATCAAATCTCAGAGGGTTCCAATAACCGTCTAAAATCAGTCATGTCATCACTATCACAACCTAAGAGAGAGTACTTATCGCGACATCGTACCATCTCCCAAAGACTTCGAGCTGTCACAGTCAGCTTTGGGTGGGAATACCTACGATCCGCCTTGTGGCTTGACAATCTCAAGCGGTGACATATAGGAGATGCCACCTCGATCCACCTCGGGCTCGTCAATCGCACCGGTACGTGGATTCTTAATAGGCCATCGTCTTATTTTAGTTTTACGCACAATTTCATTCATGTCAACCATCACGCATATCATGGAAAATAAATAAAATAAGGCAGGCTATTTACATGAGTAAATAATGAAATCTAAATGTATGATTTCATATTAATACATGCTCAAAATAAACAAGTCACAATTTAAATAAATCATCACACCGTCATCTAAGCACGCCAAACAAGTTCAATCAATTTTATAACAAAATTCTAATAATCCTAGAACTATTCAACCAAATGTTTCGAATCTTAAATCCGTATAATATAAATGAGCAAGGAAGTCACGCCCACCTGAAATATTGAATCCTCGCATCATCTCGCCAAATTTCAATGCTCCAAATTTTTTTTCTGCAATTAACATTAATAATGATTATAAATCCTTAACTTCTAATTAACCTATCTATAATGAATTTAAGAATTCCAAATTTAGATACTCATAGACTCTAGTATTACTTTTATTAAATTTAGAATCTTTTCCAAATACTTATTTTTTTTAGATCTCAAATAAATTTCTAAACTAGGATTGGTAGACTTTCTAGCATTTTCTTCAACACCATTCTTTTAGTTCCAAAAATAATTCACTCATGCTCAATAAATCTCATTTTCTCATCAATTTAAATAATATAATAAAATAATTAAATCTTGAAACCCCTTCTTAAATAATTAATTTCTATTTCAATAGGACAATTTTAATATTTAATATTTGCATCTAACTTCAATTTAATTATTTCTATTAAAATAAGACCATTCGAATATTTCAGATTCACAATCGATCCCTAGATAAATTTAGTTTCAATCTCCGAATCTCCACAACCCCCTGAACTTCGATATTCAACATCTATTCAAAAATCCATAAACATAAATAATAATTCTAACATAAAAATATTGAATAAGGCTTTAACTTCCTATTTACAACTACTAAGGATTCAAATTTTCTAATTTTTCATTCGGCGTATCAAAATCAAAGAGATATTAATTTTGAACTATCAAAATTTAACAATCCAAAAATAAATGTATTATACCTCTCTTCGTCTTCGTCGTTCAAATGATACCCAACAATGAAACACAGTTGACTTTCGCACAAATCGCGTGTGATTTTCTTCTTCACACACGGAAATTTAGTACTCATCTTGTTCATTCACTGATGCCCAAATAGTAGCAACAGCTACACGCACACACATATCAACATCGCATGGCCATGTTCTTCTTTCCTCTGTTTTGATCCACAGCCAGTAGCTCATAGACTAAACGCACCAGCTCGTCTTCTTTGTTTGGATTCAACCACAGCATCTCTCAACTGGAATTTCTTCTTTGTTTCCCTCTTTGTTTTTTTTTTTCCATGTTTGAACCACACCGTAGCAACTCAAAACCAGATTGCGTTTCGTCGTTCTTCAACAGCAGCACGCACATTTTCTTCTTTGTTTCGGCAGCAGCAACAAAGACACATCACACACACCCTCTTCGTTATTCTCTTCTTCGTGGACCAGGTGGATTTTCTTTTTTCTTTTTTTTCGTTCTTTACAGGCAGCAACCACAACAACCAGCCGTTGCTGGTTTTGCTCCACCTCAACACCGATTACACTTGTTTCATCACCCATTTCCATCCGTCCCACCAAGCTTCTCTGTTTCCATTCCTCTTCACGCACGGTTTCCTCTTCGTTCGAGCAGCAGCCACAACAGAGCTTCACGGCTCTGTTTTTCTTTCTCCCCTCTGTTCTTCATTTCGGATCAACTGGACACACCTCACTCCTCAAACACAATCTGCAGCAGCCCGTCATCATTCTTTTTTTTTTTTTTCCGTTCCACAGTGAGGACGGCAGCAGCAACGCAGCAACGGAGTATTGCTGCTCTGCTTCCTTCCTTCACTCTGTTCATCACACCATTCTACAATTCACAGCAGCAGCAGTTATACAAACCAGAGCACCGTTGCTCTGGTTCGTCTTCTTTGCTCTGTTTTCATCCACCAGCGGCATGCAGCAGCAGCAGCTCATGCGCTGCTTTCTTCCCTTCCTCTGTTCCCTTTACCCGGTCTGCAACTCATCTCCTCCGACCGTCTTCCCCTGTTCGTGCAACAACAACAACGCCGAGCAATAGCCTCTCTGCTCGGTTCTTCCCAACGTCCCCTGCTCCTTCTTCTTCACACCAGGTTGCAGCCTCTTTTTCTTCCTCTTTCAGTTCTTCTTCCCGTTCAGCGAAGACAGTAGCAGTAACTTGAGCAGCAACACAGAGCACTAGCTTCATGCTCTGTTTTTCTCCTTCCTTTGGTCGCGTCTCCTAGCATAACAGATGCTTCTGCCTCATTCTTCATTCTTCTTCAATCTTCTGCCTCAAACATGATAGCTTCTCCTTCAATCCTCTGTTATCTGAAGAATTCGAGATCCCGTCTCCCTCAATTGTCTTCTTCAACACACTTCATTCCACTCGGTTATAAACATGTTTGCATGCGTTTTATTTTATTTATTTTATTTTTCTACTAATCATCCTTATTTATGTAAAACATTATTCTAATTTCATGTAATATTTATTTAATCCTTATCATAAGTTTATAGATTTACATTTATTTTTCATTTAGCCTTATTATGAATTTTATAAGATTATATACATTAATCTCATTGCTATATATATTATACTCACTTTACGTATGTTAACCTTATTATAAGTTTGTGTATTGATAATATCATTTCATTTCGCAATCTACTCAATTCATTTCCATAAAATTATACTTATTAATATTTTATTTTATTTCCTTTCTCAACTAATATCGATCGTCGATCTCCTATTTCATTTCATTTTATATATATTCGCAACGTCGCGTGACCACAAAGTTGCAGGGTGTTAAAGATTAAGAGTAACATCGTGGATTTATGGATGAAAACTTTCTAACTTCTGATTGGCAAGAAGAGGAATCAAGTGAGAGTGGTCATATCATGAGAAGAATTTGACTGTCATTGGGAGTTAGCAAGTTTTAAAACTTAGAATTTGAACCTTGGGGATTAGACTATCACTAGGAGATAATCATCTTAACGTGTAATTATATTTTGTTACAAGCATTTAAAGTTATGGTTTACTGAACCTTGAAAATAACAAAAGCTTAATGTTTTAAGCAAACCACGATGCCTCGACTTGGGAGACCATGTAAGATCCCGAAGTCGATGCCACCATCACCACCTTTGATTTAGCCCGAGTAGGACCCTATACAGAGGCTTGAGGCTATGATCAAGGCATCTACTGAGGCTACTTAGGCCCAAACAGCCTTATTGAGAGAAACTAGATAAGATTGAGGTTGGGAGACATAGGGCTAAGCTAGTAGCATCCCCTTCACCAATTGTACCTGAGATCGGAGCGGATGATAGGGCTCTAGACCACACAAAAGTAGCCCTAGTGAGACAGGGAGATGATGCTACTCATGATTGCCTCCTGAAGAGGTTTTTGGATTTGAGACCTAAGGAGTTCCATGGAGGTTTGTGTTTGGACGCAATAGAGAATTGGCTTCTCAATATTGAAAAGAATGTTGAGACGTTGAAGTTGTCAGAGGAGAATTAGGTACTATTTGCTACGCTCATGCTTGAAGATGAGGCTGCCATCTGGTAGAAGCAACTCGTATGATAAAAGGGTAGATTACTGCATGGGCCATTTTCAAGAATTATTTTTAAGTGCTTATAATCCTGAGATAGTAAGGGAACATAAGAAGCTAGAGTTTTTGACCCTATGATAGGACGACATGTCAATGAGGGAGTATGCCTACAGATTTCTCCAACTAGAGGCTTATGCACCAAATTTAGTGGGTAACCCAAGGGAGAGAGCAGGATTCTTTCGTCGAAGGTTGAGGGCAAATACCAAGCAGGCGATATCGACTTCTAGTGAGGCCACCCTTGAGACCATACAAAGGTAGGTGCCATGGCTTAAGACAAATGGTAGAGATGAACATCTGATGGTCTAGATAGTATAAGGTGCCACCGTGCAGACATAACCGCAGTTATAGCCTCAGACGTTGACTTAGGGTGGTTGTGGTGGTGTGTCCCGAGCAGCTAGATACCCGAGGAAGATGAAATATTTGGGGGGGACAGTCTAAAGGGGAGCACAGTCAACCATTTCCTGTAGTCCGAAGAGCTGCCACCCCAATTCAAACATATCAGTCGGTGGGACAACCACTGACCCAGTATGGGGCTTGAGGTAAAGGTCGAGGCAAAGGCTAAGATTTAGGTCATAGAGGTTATGGGTCGAGCTAGACATATCAGGTTGAGCAGGGACATCAGATTATATGTTATTAGTCTGGTCAGCCAAGCCACAAGTGATATCACTGCCCTATGTTTCTTTTAGCTTCCATTGCACCCACCACTACCGACACTTGAAGGAGAACATAGGCCATCACACAGCCTGATTCGAAGACTACCACAACTTTGGTAGAAGATATCATTTCTATTTTAAATTCTACCTTATATGTGTTGGTTGATGCTGGTTCCACTTTATCATTCATCTCTGAACATGCCATAGATAAATTGGAACTTAGACCCCTTAGAGCACCTACCTGGCTCATGTTGAGTACTACAGCTAGGGAACGCATTTACCCTAATCTGATTTGTGAGGGTTGAGTGTTGAGGTTGGGGGATTTGGAGACCATTATTGACCTTCGAGTATTAGAGTTCCTAGAGTTTGATGCTATACTCGGGGTTGATTGGTTAACCGCTTACCATGTACACATCGATTATTCTATCAAGAAGGTGGTGTTTCAGATACTAGGACAAACTGTTATTATTTTTCATGGTAGTACCTTTAATAGATCGAGAACCCGAGGTAGAATGGCGACTCAGAATGAGATCGATACTTTAGCCATCTAACCACCATAGATGAGGGATCTTTACGGGCAAATATTGATGAGATTCCTATTGTTGGAGATTTTCCTGATGTGTTTCTTGAGGATTTACTCAGCTTGCCTCCCAAACGAAAAATTGATTTCTTTATTGAGTTTATTTTAGGGACACAACCCATTTCGATCCCTCCTTATTGAATGACACCTAAGGAATTATAAGAGTTAAAGGTCCAGGTAGAGGAATTAATGAGTAAGGGTTTTATTACCCCTAGAGTGTCACCTTGGGGTGCTCCGATATTGTTTGTGATGAAAAAAGATGAGAGTCTCTATTTGTGTATCGACTATTGGTAGTTAGAAAAAGGTGACAATAAAGAACAAGTGCCCTCTCTTGCGCATTGATGAATTGTTTGACCAGCTTAGAGGTGCCACTATGTTTTCAAAGATGGATTTAAGATCTGGCTACCGTCAGCTAAGGGTCAGGAAAGAGGATGTACTGAAGATGACTTTTGAACTCGTTATGGGCACCATGAGTTCCTAGTCATGCCGTTTGGCATGACAAATGCCCCTGCGGTGATTATAGACCTGATGAAGAAAGTGTTTTGTCCCTATCATGACTCATTTTTTATTGTCTTTATTGATGAAATCCTTATTTACTTGAAGACTAGGGAGGAACATTTCGAGCATTTGAGGGTTGCACTGCAGACTCTTTGAGGTCACCGCTTGTATGCTAAGTTTAGCAAGTGCGAGTTTTGGTTGACAAAGGTTCGATTTATAGGCCATGTGGTAGGAACCGATGGTATTTCTATTAATTTGACTAAGTTCGAGACCATTATTAGTTGGCTGAAACCTACCATAGTAACGAAGATTCGTAGCTTTTTGGGTTTGGCAGGCTATTATCATAAATTTGTGTAGAATTTCTCAAGGATTACTGCTCTTATGACGAAACTTACCCAGAAGGACATCCCCTTCTCGTGGACGGATATGTGTGAGGAGGCCTTTCTGGAGTTGAAGCATCATTTGACATATGCGCCAATACTCATGCTACATGAACCAAGTAATGAGTTGGTGATCTATAGAGATGCATGTGGGACAGGCCTTGGGTGTGTACTGATGCAGGGAGATCAAGTGATTTCTTATGCCTCAGGATAGTTGAAGGTGTATGAGAGAAATTACCTCGTCCATAATTTAGTGTTGGCAGCTGTGGTGTTTGCGCTCAAGATTTGGCAACTGTAACATCTCGAAAAGTTCATATGAAATTTGAATTTTTACTTAGAAAATTATACGGAATTAACGGATGAAAAATTTGGTAAGTCTCAGTTTAACCAAATAAGGAATAAAATCAATTTAATGAATTTTTGTAAGAAAATATATGAATATAATGTATATTATGGGATATCACAGCCAAAAATACAAGGATACGTGCAATTTTTTATGAAAACAAGATTAGAAAGTCAATTGGGATCAAGATTTGGCAAAAACCCGAAAATAAAACAAGAAATTCGACTGAAAAAAAAAACTTAAAACACATCCAATGGCTGCAAACCGTGGATCTAGATTTGATCTCATGATCTGACGACCACGATCAAGTCCGCACCAACGCACGAGTGCACTGAATCATCAAGATCAAACGACCATGATCAAATCAATTAAATCCAACGGCGCACAACGCAAGCGCAAAAACGAAATCGCGAAATCGAACACTACGCTCGAGGTTGATCATGCGGCCAGGATCTGTTTTGTTGATCGCAAATGAGATCCGCACACCATGATCAAGGATGATTCGATTATCTGAAGCATTTTCGTTAATCACGATTGAGATGTGCTTGCGAAGCTCGAAAACAATCCAAGCGTCCATATCAAAGCCGCTTCGATGATCGCAAACCGTGTTGCGCTAGAGGAAGATCCAACGGTCTGGATCGAAGACCTTTTTTGGTTGATCGCGAACCATTGATGCGCTCGAGGAAATCCGATGGCCAAGATCAAAGGATCCAAAATTAAAAAATGAAAATTACGAAAAAATCATGAAAAATTCGAAAACAATCTGAAAAAAAGATTTCTAAAATCTTAAATTTTTTTCTAAAACCCGAAAAAAATTCGAAAAATACTCATTTTATTCTCAAAATTAGAAATTACAAAATTAAAGAGAATTATGGTGTTTTACTCCAAAAAAAACTCAAAAGTTGTCATTTTTCTCCCTTTGAAAACTTATATAAACCCCTTAGGCTCTTAATTTCTTCATTCCGAAAATAAGAGTTGAAATTGCCTCTTATTTTCTAAGCCTTCTTCTTGGCACCTCTTCCCATCTTTCTTTTCTCTTAATTGTGTGTTAGAAGTTCTTCTCTCGTATTGGAGAATTAAGTTGGGCAATCTTCATTGGCACTAGTACGTGGGGAAATTGCTGCCAAAATTTCGGAAGAAAGCGTCACAAGGTGGAAGTGATTTTTATAACACCCTTCTATTCTTATTTAAATTTATGGCATACTCATTATTTGTGTGTTTTTCACTGAATTAAAAAATTTTCAATTTTAGTTTCAGAATTTTAAAAGTTTATTTCAGTTTTTCAGTTTTGATTCAAGTTTAAGCAATCAAATCATCCATACCATGTTAGTATCATGCATATGCTTTTATTATGCATGTTTTATGAGTGAATTGATTGTGCATATTCTAAATTTTAGTTTGATTTCATATTCTAAAATTTATTTTATGAGATCATGATATGAGAATTAAGCTAAGACAATGGTGATAATAACCACGTACCATCATAGTGGTCAAGGCAACGCTATGGATGTTCTTTTCATATGAGTTAGGTCATATGGTTTTTCGACCTAAGTACTTGAGGGTCATGTACCACAGTACCTTGTGAGTCACCACGTGTAACGGGTTGATGCCGACACGCGCCACTAACAGGTTGATGCTGAGTGGGCCCTATTTACTTAGTTAAGAACATCAAGGGATTAAAGGCTCTTTTGGTCTGAGACTCGACTTGAATAAATTGTTGTTTGAAACGCCTAATGATTGCAAGTGTTTAAATTATTATTGTGTTATGAGTTTGAATATGAAAGATGGTTGTTCGAAAAGGATCCACTAGGCTATGTACTTACTACGTCCTTTTTTATTTTTCAAAAACATGAAACCCATGAAGCAGTTGAATATAGATAGTCCTTAGAAAGTTTCTACAGTATTATATTTTTTTGAATTTTTAAGGGCGTGGTGTCCAAAGTTTTTACGCTTTTCTGCTGAAAAGTATTTTTGAAGTTTTCGGCTGTAACAATTAGTTCTTTTTGAAGAGTTTAGTACTTTCAATTATTCTTTCTATTATGAATAAAATAGTTTGAATTTCTTTATCTCTTTTAATTTGCCTTGATTTTATTAAAGTGAAAATTTTGTATTCTTGAATTTTTATACAAAGGCAAGAGATATTGAAAAGAAAAGAACAGGTGAGTCTCACTTGTAAAGTAACACCGGCCCAACCCAACATTTTGTTAAGTCCACTGTCAAGAGAATGGTGATCATGTACACTGCTTAATGATACAGGGGTTGGGGTGTTACAACAACACTATTTGTATGGTGAGCATTTTACACTTTTTTTTTTATCATAAGAGCCTCAAGTATTTGTTTTCTTAGAGAGATTTGCACATGAGGTAGAGGAAATGGATGGAATTGGTTAAGGATTATGACTTTACCATTGAGTACCATCCCGACAAAGCTAACATAGTGGCTAATCCGCTGAGTAGAGTACGGGTTGAGACTACTTGTGTAGCTAGACATATGTCTCCAGAGTGGAGGATGATCGATTATCTGACAATGATGAATATCCATGAGACTTCGACTGATACCAAAGTCAGTGCACAGATGAGAGCCCAACCGGTGCTGCTTGTTGAGATCATAGAGGTGCAATCCCATAACATTGATTATGTGATGTACCGAGAGTGGGCAAATAAAACTTCTCGTGTGGAGTGGTCGATTGAGGTTCCTTGAGGTTCAAGGAATGATTGCGGGTAACAGATGACTCTCGCTTGAGACAGGGAGTGCTAGCAGAGTTGCACCGCTTAAGGTATATTGTTCATTTAGACACCAATAAGATGTATCATGATGCTCAATGTACTTACTGGTAACCAAGGATGAAGTGAGATCTTGTGGCCTTTATACAGAAATGTGACACGTGCTAGTAGGTTAAGGCTAAGTATTAGAGACCTGGTGATTTATTATAGCCCTTGGCTATTCTTGGGCGGGGCACATTACCATGGACTTTGTATTGGGGTTACCCCAGACTCAACGGAGACATAATAATATTTGGGTCATTGTGGATAGACTGACTAAGTCTGATGATTTAGTCCCAATTAATACCTGAGATTCGGTTGAGAGGCTAAGTCGATTGTATATCCTCCAGATTGTGAGATTACACAGGGTCCCAGTGCCCATTGTGTCTGATAGAGATATATGGTTTACATCTTCATGAAATTCAATTTCCTGAAAAATAGAAGGAAGGGGTGAGCACACAGCCCAGTGGATCATTCATTAAAAAACTAAGCTACTAATTCAAATCAATAGCACATCCAAATTCAAACACTTTTATGCATTAAGTTATTCACACAACTTTTTGGTTGTAGTTGACGTTAAGATTAAAAGGGGTTCTATTCCCTTGATGTTCTTAATTTAGATACACCTCTTTAAGATGGAAAAACATTTCTTTGTCACTTTCCATTAGATGCCACATACCAAGTATCCCTTAGTTGTGTCATGCAACCATACACTCCAATCATGTGTTAAGAACACCCATACGGGTTACTATGACAGTACGTGGTTCTTATCTTCACTTTCTTATATTTAAGATCACATAATCATGAAAGAAATTTAGAATATGAATTTTAGAATTTTAAACAACCAAGAAAGCATGAAAACATCACATAGCATGCTTGAAACATTGAATTAAATCCTAAACATGGATTCTAAGCATGACATGCTCTCATGAGTGATTAAAATATAAACACATGCTAAACTAAAATTAAAACATGATTAAACATGTTGAAACGAAAATAAAACATGCTGAAAACTAGAATTCAAACAAGCACGAACATGTTAGAAATTTAAAATAGCAAAGTAGAGGTTTAAGAAATCTCCTCCACCTTAATCTGAGTTTTTTTGTTGAATTTGGCAGAGGTTCCCCTTATATACCACTTTTAGAACTTCAAAAACTTATAATCACTAACAAACTACTTCAACAAATCTCTAAAATACTAAATTAAGAACTTCTCACACAAGAAAGAAAAGAGAATGAGAAGAGTTGCCAAAAAGAGGGTAAAAACAAGCAAAGAGGGAAGTGTCAACTATTTACTTTGGGATGAGATGAATGTGAGTAAGAGGGGGTGTTTATAGGTGTTCATGAGCACAAGGGGGATAGTTTGTGCAACTTACAAAGTTGGGCAAGTTTCCAATCTAAAGGGGGACGACTAGGCTTGAATAGGTAAGTGTGCATTAGGGTTTTCTATTCTTGATGTGGGGCCACATTTGACTCTCTTGTGCCTTCCTAATTGTGTGTGAACACAAATCAGATCTCAAAAACTTGCCTAATCACTTGGGACGTGATCTAGTGAGCTTAGCAAGTTTCTAATCTAGTTTAGCAATAATCTTTCCTATCTTCTCAAGCTTGGGTGTCACTCATTAGCTAATTGGAAACCTTCCCATTTTCAATTTTGGACGTCATGTGAGCAAGAGAGCATGGAATCAAACTTGGAGGACACCATATCATGTTAAATATGCAAATCTAAGATTAAGGAAACTCACTAAATAATTCAAACTCCAAGTATGTTGCACCCTTTAGTGTACACCCATGAGTTGGCCCCAGAAGGGGAGAAAAGGAAGTTTTCATTTTGGTTTTCTTGTCTTATGTGCATAAGATGGCTAGGGTTTTTGGGTGCATGTTTTAGATTTCAAACCCTTCTAATTTGGTTGGTTTACATGTGTGCACACACAAACACACCTATGGGCCGAATTTGCATGAATAGGGCATGGTTGTAACACCCACCGGGACCCACCCACGTCATGGTGTGTTTACTCACAAGGTATTGTCCCCTCCCTTTGGGGTTTTCCTCCGCCTCCGTGGAGATTCAAACCAAGGACCTGGGGCATAAGTACCTTGTTCATTCCTCATCCACTACCATTGGGCCAATGGTAGTGGATGAAGAATGAACAAGGTACTTATGCCCCAGGTCCTTGGTTCGAATCTCCACGGAGGCGGAGGAAAACCCCAAGGGGAGGTGACAATAACTTGTGAGTAACACACCATGACGTGGGTGGGTCCCGGTGGTTGTTATAATAAAAAGGCGCCTTTTTATTGTAACACCCACTGAGAATCCTACCAGGACTCTTACCCACATCGTAGGGCCCACGTCATGGTGTGTCACTCACAAGGTACTGTCCCTTGCCCCCTGGGGTTTTCTTTCGCCTCCGCAGAGATTCGAACCTAAGACCTAGGGCTCAAGTACTTATTTATTTCCTCATCCGCTACCATTGAGCCTTGTAACACCCCAACCCCCACATCTTTTGAGTTTTGGACAACCACCATTATTCAACAGTGGACTTAACCAATTGGTGGGTCGGGCCGGTGTTACTTTACAAATGACACACACTTGACTTTCTATTTTTCAATACCACATGCCTTAGAATAAACTCAATAGTACAAATTCACATTTAATAAAATCAAGGCAATTAAAGGTAAAGAAAAAATTAACTTCTTTATTAATAAAAGAAAGTACATAACTTTGTAAACTATTACATTGTTGATCAATAATCTCAAAATAGAATTACTAACTTTCAGTGGAAGCCTTATTCAAAATTGGGCAACATGCCCTTACATTGAAAGGAA
>JAJIYU010003921.1:0-25487 GCA_030144865.1 Tinospora cordifolia
AAACACACATATATCAGGGAATAAACAACAGTTCATCCCATTTGACTTGGTTTCCAAACACTAAACCCACAACAGCAAGTTCAAAAATGGATCTTAATCACTTTGATTCACGGGCACTTTGTACAGAGAGCAAATGGAGTATGCATTTGGTATGATTATGTACCAAAAGATAAACAGGTAGATGAATAGATTAATAAAGATCCATATAAATAAGTATTCAGTCGAGTTAATATGACCTTTGTAACTATTTTTATCTGGAGCCCCTACTATATACAGGTTAAAGGTGGTGTATTGGCATAAAAGACTCAGATGGAAGCAAGCTATCATAAGTTGTATTAAGATGCAATATTAACTTTAGCAATCATTTTACAACTATTGAGATGATCACCTTTTCTTCTAAAAATTGATTAGATTGGCATGATTCCATGCATAATTCATTTTAACTCTCTATAAATATCTATCAAAAGATAACATAACAAAGCACTTGTTGGCAAACAAGGGGTAGGTGTTCCAAGCTAGAGACTTTCTGGATAAATGTAGGGAGTAGCGTGCATGGAACCCGTTAATTATTACTTGCTGTAAGCACTTTCAACAACACAAGATAAAAGAATTAAATAGGGAAATGGGTATTAACAAACAAGAGAGGAAAAACCTCTTTTACAAATATGTTCGGATATCAGAAAACTAATCTGAGAAATAAATCTATATTTTAGAATAGGTAGTAGTTTATACAAATACTTATCTATACAATTAGGCTAACCTCAGTGGAAAGCATTCTGTGATGCTCAATGTTAAATCAATGAATCAATGTGATTTTAGAAAATCACATCCATGTGGTTGCAATAAGATACCAGTCGTAATTTATCAAAGTAGCATTTCAATAAGAAAGTAAGAATTTACATCAATTCCATGATACTAGCAACTGGTTTAGTGGATTTTTTTCTCCAATGAAAACTATCAATTTCTAATTTTAAAACTATTAGTTTTAGAGGATGTTTGAAAATAGTCCTAATAAAAATTCAAAAGAGATGCATCTGACATCCACTATACCTGATTTTCTTTTTAAAGTTCATTTTAAAATATAAGGCTTGAGCAACATAAACCAAGCTTGAAGAAACATAAAATTTTATCATGAGAACTATATACCTGATGTATGCCCTTGTTACTATGGTCTTCCAACCTACAATGTGCATCAAAAACCTCATACACAAAGCAAGCACAAAGAATTATCTAACAAGAATGAAAGAAAATACTTACTCAATATGTGGAGTATCTGAAAAATATGACATTCTTCCTAAAAGAATGAAAAGAACTTGAAATAAGATTTAATGAAAACCAAACAATGATGAGAAGAGAAGTTTAGCAAGAGTGGTTTTTAATGCAAAAATTAAAAGAATCCAAATAGACCTTTCGATTCTTCTTGTCGGCACATTCTGTGGTGTATATCATCACTCTACTCCAGCTTTAACTCGAATTGACCTCAAAAACTCTACAAGACACTATTCACATACACTGCTCCTACGAGGATGGAGAGTAGGGGAAGTAATTTTCCCCCTACTCATAACAAACTAACAACATGGCACTTGAAAAATTGATGTTTTATGCGATTTTGCCTCATGAAGATGGCATTAAATGGATGGATTAGAAAATTTGATCATTCCCATTTTAAGTCAAGAGAACCATTCAACCTTAGCCAGGTAGTCATCAATTTCAGCTGAAGTTAGTAACCTGCCAAAATAAATAAAAAACAAAAAAAAATATTACAAACAAGAGTCAAACTAATGTAAAATTTGAAGGAAATGTATTAAACATATGCATATCATGTAACATGTTGTGTAAAGAACCCATAGTGGCAAACTAAAATGCCAACCAATTACAAAAGATGCTATAAAGATCCATGTGTTCATCTTCGAATTAATAAGAGATACAAAGAGACTAAGAAACACAAAACTAACAAAAAAAAAAAACAAAAAACAAAACCTATTGATTTGTATGCAAAAGCTAGAATGTATGCGTTCCTGATATGGTTAGAATTACTTCTACTCCAAGAACATCAGCTATCATCTCTTGAATTTCCTGATAAAAACGTTCAGCAAGCAATAAATTAAAATGTATTTTTTGGATGCATATAAAGGAAAAATATTTCAAGTTGATATATTTCATTACAAAAAGGTTGTACTTGCTAGATCAAATGTGCATTATTCTAAACCAAACAAGTCAAAAACTCATGAAAAGGTTTGCAGGAAGACACTTTTCTAGTCTACAAAAAGCTTGAGAAAATTTGTTACAAATAGAAAACAATAGTTGAGAAGAAAATACTTGCAAATATACATAAATTCACACATAAACATTTGAAAAAATATTGCAGAGAAAACTTTTTTGCTTGCAAAAGTTTAACAAAATAGAGGAAAGACCACTCACTTTCACCATGATTGAGTAGAATGCAATAACAGTAGCAGTGAATGAAAGGTACTTCAAAGCTAAAAAGAGACAAATAAGAGGGGGGGGCGATTCATAGATGAAATTTCTATATAGGATCTATTATTTAGACTTTACCTGCTCATTCATAGATGAAAATTTAAAATCAACTTTTTTCAAAAAGGCCAACATACTATTTATCTGCATCTGCATTCAGATTAAGTAGTCAAATTAGTTATTTACAATAATGAAAACAAGTACATCCATATATATCATTAAATATAAATATTGCTTACTTGTTGAGACTCTAATTGTGTTTTAGCTATGTCAATTTCCCTTCTTAGTGCTTGGATTATAACATCTGCAGGCACATTCAAATTATGACCAAAGACATCTGTATATGAAGGACCCAAACCATATGTTCGAATGTGCCATGTCCCTTTGGACCCATAACCTCTCTAAAAATTTTCTCTCTTAATTCTATAGTTTGCTCTATTTCAGAAACATCCGCGTGTCTACTATTTATTTGTAACTACAAGCACAAAAATAACAGGTAAGCATTTAATATTGAAAAAATAAAATAGGTTCTCTTTTCCCATGCAAATAACATGTACTTACAATCACTTCTTCTATCTCAAAGTCTAATAAAATATTGGACTTTGGTATGCGTGTTTTTAGAAAAGTAAACATGCGATCAACAAATTCTCCATCTTGTTGCATCTAATATATCAATACAAGACCATTAAGTTGAAATTTTTATAGGAGAATGACAATTTCAAAAACGAACAAAATAATAGAATATCAACTTTGTTCACTTACTTGATGATGAACATCACAAAATCCTTTTCGACATGTCCTATGAGGCAATCCTTATTTATTTCTATTTTACTGTTTCTTTTTGCAATAGATTCCAATTGAACACTTTCCATTTTTTATTATTCTCAAATCTAAAAAGTAGAAGATTCTTCTTTTTACCAAACATATGTGGATCAAAACAAGAATTCAAATCTTTAAACTTTAAAAAAAAATTAAATAATATGTATCTTGTTTATTTAATATGTATGCTTACATAGTGCAACAAAATAATCAAATAAGCCTTTAGTATTTACCTTTGATTCTTCACTTTTCCAATACTCTACAAGTAATGACCATTGATCATCTTGTATTTGTTTAGGAGCCTTTTTCAAATATTCTTCTTCAGTTTCGTGTGGAAGAAAATATTTTTTTAACTCTATGCCTCCAATTTCTCCATTTATTATCAATAGCATGCAAACATCATTTCCAATACTCTAAAGCGGCATTTGTATTTTCCTACAAATGAATGCATTTTCTTTAATTTTGAAATATCAATATAAATATTAACCCCATCAATATAAACTTGAGATGTTCGACCCACTAAATTTATCAACGTCTTGTCCATTTGTCAATAATGACTGCACCACAAGATTAGCAAAATATTTGTCAATAATAATAGTTCTATATATTTTTGAAAAGAATGGATATGATACAATTAAATAATTAAAATTATAAAAAACTCCAACTTGCATTATACATATAAAAAACAATTAATCGCAAAAACCCAAAAAATTATCCAAAAAAGAAAAAAAGAAGAAAAAAAGAAAAAGAGGGAGAGAGAGTTAAGTAATCAAGATACCTATGTACAAATATCTTGTTTGAACTTGTAGTGCTGCAAATTACGAAACAACCAAGAAAAAATATTGATTCTTGTACAAGGTAAAGTTTGAAGATCTATGGCTGCTTTCATCTAGCTATAAAATTAACATGTTACAGCTAGCTTCATAGCTGTGAAGTTAAAGTTTGAGCAAAGAGACAAATTCAAAGATGGATAAAGCAAATGTTGACTTCCCAAAATCACATTTTTAGGACTATTGAGGACTTGTTTCAACCATGATTTCGCATAACTTCAAAAATCACATAAATAGCTCATTTAAAAGAAGGAAAGCTTCAAGAATATTAAAATATCTAGAATCTTTAACCAACTCTTATCATGTTTCAACTTCAATTACCAATCAAAAGCATGGAACTATTTTCAACAAACCAATTACAAAAGCCATGGATAAAAGCAAGCAAGTTTTAGGTGTGTGATCTCTAAAATAATACAAACAAAATCTCATACGGAAGACTTTCACACTACCCTAAACTAATTTAGATCAAATGATAAATGCAATCAACATTTCTTTAGGTATTAATTTTAGATGAGATTCAAAAGTAGGGAAAAATAGGAAGAATTAAGTCTTAAATATCCTATACACTTTGATTCACAATATCACATCGATACATCACATATGAACTAAAAGGAATTCATCCACACATAAACCTAAGATATATTTTTTTTTTCACTTTGTCAGAAAGATCTTCCTCATTCTCATTGGCTTGTTTAACAATCATTACACTCCCAAATTTGTTTCATTTAACACGTGGGCAAAAATTTTACATTTTCCCTTTCTATAATGAACTTTGAATATTTTCTCAGGTTCCCACCCATATGAACTATTTCTTGACCACTTTCATTACATCAATATTTCCATCATTCAACCCAAAAGAATGATACTTCAACTAGATCAAATTGTATAAAAGTGCATGGGTATAAAAACAAAGTATGTTAAGAGGACATCTCAAAATAGGATACTAATATATAATTCAAAAATCGGTAAGCTCAATGACCTAAACGATCCAAACATGGCCTAAAACATTTTTCTTCGAGCATGTTCATTAGGATTTTACCTCAAGTGATGATGAAACCTACTCTAGGACCATAAAGATCTAAAAATAAAGAAGCAAAGCTCATTTTGCTTAATCTCAATATAATGATCACAACCCTACACCCACATACAAGTTCATTTACACAAGTAAAAATCTAAGTCAAGCACATGGACTAAAGATAACCTTTACATTCATTAATTTTAATTTACCATTTTTTTCTTTCTTCATATGTTATCTATAAATGTAATCAGGTTTAAGTTGAGAAAGAATGTCACTGCTAACCTATTTTAATACATATTCAACTAAACCAATGTATTTTGCAAGCCATGATCATCACAAATGCAATAATAATAATAATAATAATAATAATAATAATAATAATAATAATAATAATAATAAACTCACTCACCCCCAAAGCTTCAAGCTTTCTTTTTTCTCAATGCAACAAAAACAAAAGAAGGAAAGAAAAATTACAAAATGAGTTGTGAAAACCTCCTCTGATGAAGTCTTTACAATGCATGAGTGTCCAACCTCTTCTCAATGAATCTCTAAGGACTCCTCCAAATGGTAGAATTTGAAAAAGTAAAGATTAACATGTATAAATGGCAAGGGAACTAATGCACATAAAAAAAAAAAAAACTCAAGTGAATGCAAACAAATGCAACATGTTAACTTCAACAAAATGTAAACAAAGCTGTGAAGATGATTATTCTTGTGATCTTACTACTTTCATCTAAAATGCAAAGCTTAATGTCTTATGTTTTTCAATCATCAAACTAAAAATTAAGTTGTCTCCAAAACTTAATTTCTTATGTCTTTCAATCATCAAACTAAAACTTGGGACTAGTTTCTTCATTAAAATGTAAAATAATTGGTGCACCTTTTTTAATTTTTATTTACTACTTTTTTCGTATTTTATCATCCAATGAAAAAACATCTCTAATGCTTTTAGAAATAATCAGGAAAAATAAACATTATATTAAATTAAAATAGCCTTCTCTAATACAAACATCATTGTTCATTGTCAAGCTAAAGGGATAAAACTTAAAAAAAAAAAAAAATTAACAACTTAATTGTCATACTATTTATTAAAAAATAATTTTACAACTTAACCTATTTGAAGATGTAGGCCCATGTAAAGATCATAACCCTTATCTTAAAAAGAAATACTTACAATCCTTTCCTTTTTCTTTTGTCACTTGGGGCATGCATGAGAAGGCCTTAACTTGGCTCACGAATAGAGAGAAGGTTGTTCAGATTATTGATCTAGCTTTGGAGGGTAATACTTAGTGAAGGAAGTTGTTCAGATGGCTGCAATTATGGGTACATGTGTGCAATTTAAAGCAAATTACAGGCCATTAATGGCAGGCCAATGAAGCATCTTCAATCACCACCCATGGGTGGTAGTAGCTATGTGAACTACTGTTTGAGAAACTATGTAAGCTATAGGTAGCTTTAGGTAGTACCATTGCCAGTGACTGTAAGTGTTTTCTTTGTGAGCTCTGGGATCTCAAAATGAATCTATCTTGATATATTATGGCTTTAAGCTCCTAACCAATATGGTGAGGCAATGTCAAGACTTTAACCTGCAAGTGGCTTGGTCAACAAAAGTTCTTATCTTATCAACTATCATTTTTAAATTAATATAATGAACTTCAGCAGTCATGTCTCACTATTTAGCTATTAGCCATGTTGTTCAATTACTACATACACTAGTAATAGACTCCTAACACTTTCAAGGTTCTTATTAACCAATAAGTTGAATACAATATCATTTGTATTTAATGTTACTAATTTAACTGATTTGAGAAGGAGCTCGCTCATTGGTAAAACTCATCAACCTCTTATCTACATATAAAGAAAAATGATTGGTAAGATTGATCAAACAATTTAATTGACTAGTGTGTTTTCACTGATCAACAAAGAAAACTAATTGATCGGTGTAAATATGAATTTACTTTGGTATTTTGATACTTGGTAAAGGCAATATTCCTTAAGACATCAAATGAAACACAAATTCCCCTAGAGACTACATGAAGTCACAGTCGAAGAACAATCCACTCCAAGTCCTCAATTTCGACTTGCAAATTTAAAGACAAACACTTCAAAAAATACCTTCATTGGTTTAAACCCTCCAAACAAAAGAAGAAAAAAAACCAACTTAGGAATTCAGATGATAACTTCCAAACATCTCTTCTGGTTACTGTTAGTTGCACAGTAGACTAACATTAATATAGGTGAATTATTGCATTTATTGGAAATAAAAGGAGAATTAGGCGAAGTTTTGTATAATTAGTAGCATGAGCATGTAGTTTAGGGACTTGCATTGTTTCATTGCATTATAAGCTTTGTTTTCAAGATTTGAAGCTCTTTTATGAGAAAACGATATTTAGGGAAGGAAATCTAGTATATTGCAGGTTCAGGTTGAAGCCAAAGGAGAAATTGCATCACATGGAGGCAAAAAGAAAAGGAAATTATAAAGAAAACATCAAGTGACCGCGGTCGAATAATTAAAGATCAAGGTAGCCGAAGAAAATAGAACGATGTCAGAGCTCATTGGTGACCGTGGTCGGCAAATCAGTGACCGCAGTAACCAGAACGTGGATCATGGGCAGAATCAGTGGACCGCGGTGTAAAGAACGAGGGAATCCCAGCTTTTATTGGAAAACAATATTGACTGCAGTCACACGAATTAATTGTCGGGTTTCTCATATTTTTAGGGTTGTTTTTTAGTGCAGGACTATAAATAGGAGAGGTTATTAGAGCCAAAACATACCTAATTCGAAAAATCTCACTTGTGACGGTTGAGAGAGGCAAAAACCAGTGTTTCAAGAAGGGATTGAAGATTTTTATCAGGTTTTGAGTATGCTTAAATTTCTTTTTCATTATTTAATGTTTTCTATTACTTTCATGTCAAGCTAATTAGTTTTCTTTGTCTGGGATGTGACGACCAATGTATAAACTGTGATCTCTTGTTAATGCTATTGATTTAGAAACACTATTGTTATGTATGTTTAATGCTTTGTGTTTACTGATCATAGACATGATGAGCTCAAGGCATTAGACCAACTCAGGAGAGAGGTCTAATCGGTGGGTATCACAATATAGACTTAGAATAGTTGATTGACAGGAGGGTTGCTAGCTTATCTAGGGAGTTGCATAGGACTTTTGATTACACAACATTAGGTTGTTGATTAAGCACCTCGAGAGACGGCATTATAAGACTACTCTAATAGAGATTGAAGCGCCTCATGAGAGGGTTTCAATTATAGGTGCATAGAACTCACAGTGTAGACATTTCATGATCTAAAATGAGAATCACAGGTTATACAATGGCTTTCACTATCCTAGACATCCATTTCATAAAATTTTCTAAAACAAGGTTTTATTACTTTCATTAGGTTAGATTTCTATTCAGAAATTGATACACAAATTTCAAGTAGAGCCTTGATAAAATAAAGACCAGTAGTAAATTGAGATTTAAGATATTTTATTAAATCCATTTGTCCCTGAAGATGATATTTGGTCTTACCGATTAATACTAGTGCGAACATGTACACTTGCAGGGTGAGCAACAAGTTTTTGGCGCCGTTGTCGGGGATAAACCGTGTTATATATCTTAAAACTAGTTGCACTTGGTTTAGTCTTAGTCAAGGGAAATTTAATTTTTACCTTTTACTTGGTTTTTCTCTAGATTTGTTGAAGTTCATTGAAATCACTTGATCTTTTGTGTGTTTTCAATGTTTTAGGCTTGCATGAGTAAATGTCCTTATGATCTTTACGATCCAGATTTGCTAAAAATAATTCATCAGATTCGGTTGGAAGCTCAAGAATGAGTACCAACTATAGCTGATAGTGGGTGTTCTGGTGTGGGAAACAATAGTGAGGGACAACATAGAGATGCACCATTAAGAGACTTCTTCAAACTGGTTCTGAATAACAGTTACTCGGGCATAGCAAGAATGTCGATAAATGCAAATAACTTTGAGTTGAAGCCTTCTTTGATTACAATGGTACAACAGCAATAGTTTGGAGGGTCCATTGTTGAAGACCCTAGGCTCATCTTAATTCATTCATGGAGATTTGCGATATTGTCAAGATGAACGGGATAACTGAAGACCAGCTTAGGTTGAGGTTTTTCCCTTTCTCTTTAAGGGATAAAACCAGAAGTTGGGTGAAAACTTTGCTTCTAGGAAGTATTACAACATGGGAAGAGATGGGTGAGAAATTTATGCAAAAATACTTCACACCAGCTAAAGTGCATCAATTGCAGGGTGAAATTAGTTCCTTCAAGCAATCCGACTTTGAATTATTGTATGAAGCTTGGGAAGGGTTCAAAGATCTATTGAGGCATTGCCCACAGCATGGATACCTTCTTTGGCTCCAAATTCAAATGTTTTATAGTGGACTTACGCCACCTACCAAGGATTTGGTAGATTCAGCAGCTGGAGGTTCATTAATGGGAAAATCCACCACAGATGTTACATAACTAATTGAAGACATGGCAACTAATGTGTATGGTCATGGTACTGAGAGAAGAACAACAGAAAGAATGAAAATTCATGAAGTGGACAAGATTAGAGTTTTCCATGCTCAAATTGTTGATATGACTAATCGATTGAATTTCGTAGAAGAGAAGAGTAGTAGTGGACAGTTTCAAAATTAGCAAATTCACGGGTGTAGTCCATTGCTAAAGCTAACAAGACTTCCTATCATAGAAAAGCTTCCATTGAGCAAATGAATGCCATAAATAGATTCAGTGGATACCAAGGACCAGCTTGGGGGTATAATGTCCCTAAGTACTATCATCTAGGAGTGAGGAATCATGAGAACTTCTCATATGCAAACAATAGGAACGCTTAACTTCTTCCTGGATTTGTGACTCAATAGCCCTTATAGGACAAAAAGCCATCCTTGGAAGATAAGCTTGATGAAATGATGAATATGCACACAAGGCTCTTCAAGGAGTTAACTGGAAGGGTAGACAAAAATGGCCTGAGAGTTTCTGGTATTGAGCTTCAAATTGGAAATATGAATGCCACAGTTAAGAGTTTAGAAACTCAAATGGGGCAGTTGGTGCAGACAGTGTCAAACTAGCAGCGGAGTTCATTTCCAAGTGACACTCAAGTAAATAAAAAAGAGAGCTGCAAAGCGGTGATTACTAGGAGTGGTAAAGAAGTAGCAATCCCACCACATCCAAGTATGCCATCCATTGAAGCTAAAGAAGTTGTTAGCTATGAGATGAATATTCCAAAGCAACCAACGATTCAACAAGAAGAACATTCAAAATCAAACGGGAAAGCTAAGGAAAAGGTCATTCAAGAAGATAAAGTCTTTGAATCTCCACCATTACCATTCCCTCAAAGGTTCCAAAAGAAGAAGATGGATGAACAATTTGCTAAATTTCTAGAAATGTTTAAGAAGATTCATATAAACATTCCATTTGCAGAAGCTTTGCAGCAAATGTCTAACTATGCAAAGTTTATGAAGGAGATCATGTCTAAGAAGAGGAAGTTAGAAGATTTTGAAACGGTAAAGCTTACTAAAAAGTGCAACGCCATCCTACAAAAGAAACTTCCACAGTAATTGAAAGATTCAAGCAGTTTTACCATATCATGCAATATAGGTTCTGGAATATTTGAGAAGGCGCTATGTGAGCTTGGGGCAAGCATTAATTTGATGCCTTTGTCAGTATGCAAGAAGTTGGGAATGTTAGAAATCAAGCAAACTACAATCACCCTTCAACTAGCAGATAGATCCTTAACTCATCCAAAAAGTGTCATTGAGGATGTGCTAATTAAAGTGGATAAGTTCATATTTCTAGTGGACTTTGTAGTATTGGACATGGAAGAAGATTGTGAAATACCACTCATCCTTGGGAGATCGTTCTTGGCTATAGGGCATGCACTCATATATGTCCATAAGGGAGAGTTAATCTTGAGAGTGAATGAAGAAAAGGTTGTTTTCAATCTTTACAAAGCAATGAACTACCCCAATGATTTGCATGAGTGCAAAAGGGTAGAAGTTCTGAACTCTTGCATTGTTGAGGTGGTGGATGAATTGAGCTCTCAAGATAATTTGGTGGGATGTATCTCTCACTCACTGGCCTTCCCCCTATCCATAACTGAAGATGAGAAGCTAGTTGTGTTAGCTTTGGAAGCATGCCCATCGGAATCTAACAGTTTAGAAGAACCATTATTTGAAGTTTAACAACTCGAAGATGTTCAAGAAACTCTTAGGGCAGTTGATTTGAAATCACTTCTAGAGCATTTGAAATATGCTTATTTGGAAGAAGTTCCATCATCTCTAGTTATTATCTCTTCTTCGTTGACCCCTACCTAAGAAGAGAAGTTGCTGAGAGTGTTGTAAGACCACAAAGCTGCAATAGGATGGACTATGGAAGATATCAAAGTGATAAGTCCAACCATTTGTATGCACAAGATCTTAATGGAGGATTCACATAAGCCTACAATGGAGCACCAGCAAAGACTCAATCCTATCATGAAGGATGTTGTGAAGAAATAAGCGATGAAATGGATGAATGCAGGAATTATTTATGCAATATCAGATTCGCCATGGGTTAGTCCCATTCATGTTGTGCCCAAGAAAGGAGGGATGATGATTGTCACAAATGAGAAAGGGGAGACAATTGCTTCAAGGACAACAACAGGATGGCATGCGTGCATAGATTATCAAAAGCTGAAAAAAGCTGCCTGCTAGGATCACTTCCCTTTGTCGTTTGTGGATCAAATGTTGGATAGAATTGCTGGGTATGATTTTTATTGTTTCTTAGACGGGTACTCAGGGTACAATCAAATAGTCATTGCACCAGAGGATCAAGAGAAGACAACCTTTACTTGCCCATATGGAACTTATGCATTTAGGAGGATGCCTTTCGGTTTGTGCAATGCAGTTGCTACCTTTCAGAGATGTATGATGGCAATTTTTGCAAACATGATTAAAGATATCATGGAGGTATTTATGGATGACTTTTCAGTGTTTGGTGAAACATTTGATAAATACATGCTTATTTTGGAAAAAGTTTTTTCTCGTTGTGAAGAAAAGAACCTAGTTCTTAAATGGAAAAAGTGTCATTTCATGGTTTGAAAAGGTATTGTTTTGGGCCACAAAGTTTCTGTTAATGGTTTTGAAGTGGATAAGGCAAAGATTTAAGCCATTGAAAAGCTGGTACCCCCAACGACAGTGCGAGAGGTGAGAAGTTTCTTGGGGCATATGGGTTTTTATCGAAGATTCATTAAGAAACTTCTCCCCAATACCTCGACTGTTGTGTAATTTGCTAGAAAAGGAAGCTGAGTTTAATTTCATAGTTGAGTGTGCAAAAGCCTTCAATACACTTAAAAAGGCTTTGACATCTGCTCTTATCATGTCTACACTAGTTTGGGGGCAACATTTGAGATCATGTGTGATGCTAGTGACTATGCGGTTGGAGCTGTTTTAGGAGAAAGATGTGATAGAATGCTCAGAGCTATATACTATGCAAGTAAAACATTGGATGATGCTCAAAAGAACTATACTACCACTAAAAAAGGAGTTGTTGGTTGTTGTTTGTGCATGTGACAAGTTCAAGTCATACATTGTGGGATCATATGTCAAGGTTTTCAGTGATCATGTAGCCATCCACCAACTCTTTGCAAAAAAGGATACAAAGCCCAGATTGATAAGATGGATCTTGTTGCTAAAAGAGTTTGATATAGAAGTGATAGACAAAAAAGGTATAGGAAACGTGGTAGCAGATCATTTGTCCTGCTTGTCCAATGAAGCAAATCTAGATCCAACAAGCATAGAAGTTTTTCCTGATGAACACCTCTTGTTTGTCAATGATAGCGCACCATGGTATGTAGATTTTGCCAACTATAAAGTTTTGGGCGCTACTCCACCAGTTTTATCTCAAAGTCGCCTAAAGTGTTTCATACACGAAAGTAAGTTTTACCTTTGGGATGACCCCTTTCTTTACTGGAGATGTGCTGACAAAGAAATCCACCGTTGCATCCCAAAATCAGACTTTAATAAAGTCCTTCATGATTGCCATGCTGTAGTGGCAATTACAGCCATCAACGTACAACAAGGCGTGTTCTTGAGAGCGAATTTTATTGGCAAGCATGCTAAAAGATGCCTATCAATTCGTGAAGACATGTGAAGTATGTCAAAAACAAGGAAACATCTCCAGCCTTTCCCACCTTCAGATGGAAAACAATATATATTGCTTGCTATTGATTATGTCTTTAAATGGGTCGAAGTAGTGGCTACATCGAAGAATGATGCTAGAGTTGTGTTGAAGTTCCTCTCTCGCAACATTTTTTCCCATTTCTACACTCCTAGAGCAATTGTGAGTGATGAAGGTACACACTTCTACAATAAAATTCTCAACAACCTTCTCATCAAGTACGGCGTGCGACACAAGGTTGTGTTACCTTATCATCCACAGACTAACGAGCAAGCTGAAGTGTCTAATCAAGAAATCAAAGCACTATTGCAGAAGACGGTTGGAACAAACCGTAAGGATTGGGCTCTGAAATTGGATGATGTATTGTGGGCATTCAAGACAACATTTAAGACTCCCATTGGTATGTCTTCGAATCAGTTATTGTATGGAAAGTCATGTCACCTACCTTGTGAATTAGAACACAGAGCTTACTAGGCCATCAAGAAGTTGAATTTTGATGCAAAAGCTTGTGGAGAGAATCATTTGCTGCAGCTTGTTAAACTTGAGGAGTTTCACCGGAACGCCTTTGAGAGCAACACCATTTAAAGAGAACGAACAAAAAAATGGCATGATCAACTCATTGAGAAGGAGTTTAAACCTAGCCAGCAAGTGCTGCTATTTAACTCAAAACTCTGGTTATTTCTAGGGAAACTGAAATCTCAAAAATTGGGACCTTTTCTAGTTATTCAAGTCTTCCCATATGGTGCAATGGAAGTGCAAAGCTTGCTAGATGGCCATAACTTCAATGTAAATGGTCATAGATTGAAGATGTTCTACGGGGGACCCAAGCAGATTGTTGAAATGGCAGTACTTAGAGATTGAAACACTGTTTCTTCATCTAGATAACGACGTTAAACATAGTGCCGAGTGGGAGGCAACCCACTATTGAATTGGAGTTTTTAAGTGTGTTTTTGTGATTGTTTTCATGTGTTGAGTTCTATTTTTCTAGAATTTCATTGAAGAGATAGGTTCCGAGTAGCTAGAATTGAAAAAGGGGTAACAGTACACTGGTTATCGCAATCTACAGAATCACTAATTCTATGTACGCGATCAATAGAGCACACAAGGATGCCTATCCTCCATGAATTGCGGTCGACAAAACACTATGTTCTCTGTACCGGGTCACCAAAATGCCATGGTCTATGCAATTCAGTGGACCGCGCTCACCAGAAGCATATTCTTCTGTGTAACATAGTCACTAGAATGGGTGTTTCTACATATTCAATGGACCGTGGTCCAAACTTTTGAACACCACTACAGACCGCGGTAGGCCAAACCCAAAAAATGCACCATTTCAAAATCTCACATATGGACTGCAGTCCTTAAAGCACTGACCACAATCCGTGCATCTTTTTAAGTTAGATCATGGTCATTTTGCTTCATTCTACTCCAAAATTTCTAAAATCTCTCTGTGGCTGTTCATTTCCCCTTCAATTTCCAGAGCTTCTTTTTCTTTTCCAACAATAATGTAAGTGCTTTTACTTTGGCTTTCATGAATTTTTTTTTTTTTTTGCTTTATTTTCATATTTAGATGGATTTTTGGAATTGAATCTTATCTTTCTTGCTTGAAATGGTTTGCCTTGATCAAAACTTTTCAACTTCCTTCCTTTTTAGTCTGTGTGAATGATTACTGATTTATTTGAGGCAAAGACTTGCAAAAATCATTGTTCATGAGCATTTTAGGCTATTGGTTCTTTTGTTTCAATGCAATGAGGCGTATTCCATGGTCATTTTGATTGAATATAGTGGCATTGACATTGCAAAGTTTATCTTTTGATTGTCTTGATAAACATTTTTGATGTTTTGGATGCTTGACTTGTAGACTAATGTACTTCAACTTGTTTAAAATCATTTTTAGTATGTAGTCTCATTAGCCAAACTACTGTATTAATTTTGCTATTTTCCTTGCCAACTATTGCTACTATTATAGGCTTCCAAGAATGAAACACCCCACCTCTAAAGGGAAGCAACTGGCATCGCTGTTGCCACCTGCAGACCGCAACCGCTTCCGAACGGTGGCTGCAAAGCAGTGGTTCAACCTTATACGCTCTAATCGTCATCTCATTCCCGATAGAGGAATCATGCCAATGCAGGAGGAGTGCAGCATTGGCATTGATGCTATGGTGGTTGCTCGATGCTGGGAGTGGCTTATTCAGGCGCCTTCCACTACAGTGGTACCAGTGGTACAAGAATTTTATGCCAACACTTCAGATAGGGAAGGTACTGCAATTTGGGTTCGTAGAAAATGGGTGTAATTCAGTGCAGCACCCATCAATGAAGTTTATGGCCTTCCTGCTAACTCACCAAACGAGTATTATAACCTTCTCCCTAGATTCGACCCGAATGAGGTGTTGCGGACTTTATGTGTTGATGGGGCCTCGTGGATTTGCTACAACAATTGGCCTGTCAAATTGGTGAAGACTACATTTCAGACCCTAGCTAAGGTTTGGTGGTACTTAGTTTTTACTAGTCTTCTTCCTTCCCTAGCTATTAATAGGGTCATTGTTGAGCGAACTGTCTTAGTTTACTACATCATGAAAGAACTCCCAATCAATATTGGGACAATCATTTCCAACTCCATCAGGTCTGCCATCGACAAGACCAATGTAGGTCTTCCTCACCCCACCTTCATCACAGAATTGTGCAGGAGAGCTAAGGTTGTGTCAGAGAAGAGTGAGCCCCTACTAAAGATGAAATATCATATTGAGGTGAAGATGCTCACTTCTACTTCTGCTAAGAGGCGCCGAATCACCCCCACCAGCTGTTGATCTGGCTAGTTTTACACCTACCCCAGCACCTCCTTCTGATGCACCACCATCTTCTTTAGCTGATGTTGCGCCCTCCTCTTCTGAGCACACCATGATGCATTGGATGGCATATCTTACTCAGTGGCTCCACCGCAAGGATCCGAGTATGGCACAGTCTTATCCTCCTCCTGTTTGCTGCCTACCCTATATGGCTATGACTCTTTATGCGCCTCCAGCGCCCCTGACTCCACCAGTAGGCGATGATGAGGATGATGATGACAATGACAATGGTGGGGATGTTAATGATTTCATTACCGAGGAAGAATTCTTTGGAGAAGACCTCTGAGCCTTGGTTTCCTTTACTTTCTTTCTGTCTTTTGCTGCTTTCAAAACTTCACTTTTGTGAATGTGGATAGGTATTTTTGTTGATGCATTATTTTTTATGAATGGTCTTACCTCTGTACCAAATTTTTGTGCTTTCCCAACTAATTTTTCTATCTCTGAGTGCATGTCATGCTGTGTTCTTTTCCACGTATGCAAATTAATGTGCTCTTCTGGACAAGGCACCATTCAAGTTTGGGGGTATGTGCTTAACGCCTCAACACACAGTAGGCAGGGTTAGTTTTTTTTCAGTTTTGTCAATTTTTGTCAATTTCACAGTATTTTCTTCCTTAAATCATGTGTTTTGCATATGTTAGACGCATCTTAGGAAAACATTTAGGTTAGATTGTCCATGTTATAAAAAAATTTAATATATATGTATGTACATATATATTTGTATATATTTTTTCACTGAGTAACTTATGAAATTGTAAAGTTTCTGTGTATGGTGAAGCAAAAATCTGGAAACCAATTACAAATAGAGAGAACATCCCTCAAACCCTTGAAATGACCAAATCTATCTTGAACACTGCTTAGGAATGACGTTAAGAAGGAAATAAAGTAGGCCACCATTGTTTGAGTCTTAGCCTAAAGGCCAGCACCAACCTTTACAATCCATTGCAGCTAATTTTGAGCCTTATAGCTTGTCTTCTTGTTTTGATCCCAAATGTATGTATAAACATTCGATCCTTTTTTGTGAATATCTCAAATGAACCTAATTGTGTGCACTCATACTTCTAATACCGCCTATTTTGAGGATGTGAAGGAAGGAGGGGATACTAATACATGTGTTTTTAATTTTTGTTTCAGTTCTTTACACTATTGATTTAGAAAGTAAAAAAAAGGGTTATAAGTATTCAGTACTTCCATATTGTCAATATTAGCCAACTGTCTACTTTTACATGAGTATACATGGGGGTACAATTTGGAATGCTCAAGATGAAATAAGTTTAGGGGATTTATGAAGATGAGGTTGCGAGAATGAACAAAAATAAAGGATTGAATAAAAATGATCAAGTTATATAGAGAAAATCAAACAAATTAGGTCGGCATTATTGCTAAGAGTGTACACTTGAGTCAGATTTAAATTCCTATTAAACTTGTGCCTTAAACAGACCACGTTACAACCTAAAGAAAAGACCTCTAATCCTGATTATAGTTTAAACTAAGTAGAAGATAGATAGAGGAGAAAACTGAGTGGGTCTGTGTACCTAAGTATTAGGAAAAGATCTCTGTAAGTGGGATGGTGCCTGTAAATCACCTACAAGTCTAAGATGATTGAGATACTGACAGATGAGAGGGTGAAGTTAAAGAAGAATGGTTGATGAACTGAAAATCTAGACAACCTGAATTGCCTTAGGGAGGTGTTAATGAATCATACTGCACGAATGGAAGATAAAGGTCACAACGATGAGTGAAAGAAAAATAAATATATGTTTATGGCATGAGTGAGCTCCTTAAATTAGAGTCGTTGTTCGATGACAAACAACAATCTAAGTTTGGCAGTATTTGTTAGTTGCACAGCAAACTAACATTAGTATACGTGATTTATTGCATTTTATAGGAAATAAAAGGAGAATTAGGCGAAGTTTTGTATAATTAGTAGCATGAGCATGTAGTTTAAGGACTTGCATTGTTTCGTTGCATTATAAGCTTTGTTTTCAAGATTTGAAGCTCTTTTATGAGAAAATGATGTTTGGGAAAGGAAATCTAGTGTATTACAGGTTCAGGTTGAAGCCAAAGTAGAAATTGCATCACATGAAGGCAAAACGAAGAGGAAATCATGAAGAAAACATCAAGTGATGGAGGTCGAATAATTGAAGATTGAGATAGCCAAAGAAAAATAGAACGATGTTAGAGCTCACTGGTGACCGCAGTCGGTCAATCGGTGACTGTGGTAACCAGAATGTGGATCATGGGTAGAATCAGTGGACCGCGATGTACAGAACGAGGAAATCCCAATTTTTATTGGAGAACAATACTGATCGTAGTCATTGATCGCAATCACACAAACTAATTGTCGGGTTTCTCATATTTTTAGGGTTTTTTTATTGTGGGACTATAAATAGGATAAGTTATTAAAGTCAAAACATACCTAATTTAGAAAATCTCACTTGTGACAGCTGAGAGAGGCAAAAACCAGTGTTTCAGGAAGGGATTGAAGATTTTTACCAAGTTTTGAGTATGATTAAATTTCTTTTTCATTGTTTAATGTTTTTTATTACTTTCATGTCAAGCTAATTAGTTCCTTTTATCTAGGATGCGATGACCAATGTATAAACTGTGATCCCTTGTTAATGTTATTGATTTAGAAACACTATTCTATGTTGTGTATGCTTAATGCTTTGTGTTTACTGGCCATAGACATAATGAGCTCAAGGCATTAAACTAACTCTGGAGAGAGGTCTAATGGGTGGTTATCACAATATAGACTTAGAATAATTGACTAACAGGAGGGTTGTTAGCTTATCTAGGGAGTTGTACAAGACTTTTGATTACACAACATTAGGTTGTTGATTAAGCACCTCAGGAGAGGACATTATAAGACAACTCTAAGAGATATTGAAGCGCATTGGGAGAGGGTTTCAATTACAGGTGCATAGAACTCATAGTATAGACATTTCATGATCTAAAATGAGAATCACAAGTTATACAGTGCCCTTCACTATCCTAGGCATCCATTTTATAAAGTTTTCTAAAACAAGGTTTAATTACTTTCATTAGGTTAGACTTTTATTTAGAAATCGATACACCAATTTCAAGTAGAGCCTTGATAAAATGAAGACCAACAGTAAATTGGGATTTAAGGTATTTTATTAAATCTATTTGTCCCTGAGGACGATATCCGGTCTCACCTGTTAATACTAATGCGAACCTGTACACTTGCAGGGTGAGCAACAGTTACAAAGAAATCAGAATAAACAATAGAAAAGTATAGGAATAGACAATATCAGAAGCAAATAAATAGCATCAAAAAGCAAAGAGAAATAAGAAAGACAACTAACCTCATTATCCCAAATTCCTCTAAAAATCAACTTCTGGTCTTCAAAAAGAGAAAATCAAATAAATAAAAATCAATCGTTAGTTGATTTGATTCTGTAACCACTGAAAGTATAATTGAAGACTAGTAAAACTAAAATCAAAGAGGAAAGCGATACTAGAAGGGGATCTGAAACCATTGAAAATAAATTGAAGACTTGTAAAAATAAGATCAAGAGTAAGAGAGATACGAGAAGAAAATAGAACTTATGTGATGCACAATGGCCAAAGAGCTAAGAAAAACCCTAAGTTGAATCGTGTTTCCCTCTTTCAATAAACAAAGACAAAAAGACGATTGATTGAATTCATTTGTAATGGAACACTAACAGAAAACCAGTAGATTTGTTCTTCAAAGAAGATATGATCAAGATCTTACAATCTTCAACCAAAAATTGCAACAATGGGAGATTTCTCGCAGCAAATTTCTTCTAAGATCAAAAAACTTGTGATTGTTTGATTGAGAATGAAGCATGTCGCAGTAGTGCAAAGTTTTATGAAGTTGCTCTCATAGGTGAAGCTTGACGATGGTGATCGACAGGAAGAAGACGAATCTCAACGAAAGTGTAGGACGAAGGTGAATCTCAACGAAGGTGAAGGTCGATTAGGGTGAATACTTGGTCATTTGCTAATCTATTTTGTTTAAATCTATTTTTGTGTTTAAGCCTATTTCTGCAGCAGATCAGAAAAATAGCAT
Organism: Tinospora cordifolia; assembly: GCA_030144865.1. Lineage (NCBI taxonomy): Eukaryota > Viridiplantae > Streptophyta > Magnoliopsida > Ranunculales > Menispermaceae > Tinospora > Tinospora cordifolia. The sequence goes on from JAJIYU010003921.1 coordinate 20,228, forward strand.
GGTATTAAGAATTAGAATTTATGTTTTACTGGCAATTTGTCCAATGTCACTAACACTTTTATAACTTATAGTACATTTTTTAGTTTTATTATTTATGGCAGAAAAAGCCTTTCACTAAAAAAAATTTAATGGTAGTTACATTTTTTGTCACAATTATTCACTTTTCTTCTAGTGCATGCATCGCCATTTATTTGCACCTATATTAGAACACGTAATGTTATTAATTGTATTGAAAATTATACAAGGTGGCTGCAAATTTGATATAGTATATAATAACTATTACAACATCGAAATTGCATTTGCACAAATATTATTAAGCTATCCAAATTTGAAAATTTCTTAAAACCATACAATTGGTTTCCATCACAATCACCTATCTAAAGAATAAAATAAACAACACATAAAGTGTGTGTATATATATGTCAAGACCCCTCGTCAATCTTAAAGGCGGCCCTACCAATACCTATATTCCAACAAGTTGTTTTTATAATTGTTGAGTTATAGTTAATTATTTCTCATTCAAAAATGAACTTAAGGAAAAAGACTACTATATTCAACAAGTAGAGTAATACAATTGTTGCTGGGTACATTAGAGTTGCTAACATAGTAGGTCAAAGTACAAAAAAAAAAACTATAGTATCCAACGGAATTACAACATAAAGAAATAGTACAATAGAAGTTAAGTGAACTAATCATCGTCGACAATTCTTTTACCATTGTCGAGACTTGATGTTCCTAAAAAATAGAGTAAGTAGTGAACCAAATACAACGTGGCTCAATGAGTAATAGCTTGCAATAATAATATATCTAAAATATTTATGCATGCAAATGGTAGAATGTCAATCACCAATTCAGCAATTCTAATAGTGCACTATCGCGATTAAATCAAAAGTCATGCAAATATCTCATACATAATAAAATTTCATAATAATATGTATGTCATAATCGCAACAAACCATGCTCAATAAATCTAAGATATCCTGAAGACCTGGGACACAAGTCAGCAAACCTAGTGTAGCCTTAAAAATCCAAAGCTCAATAATTCTACTCAACAGATTTAGGACATCCTGAAAGTTTGGGTCACAAAGCAGCAGTGCAACCTCAAAAATCTAAAGCTCAATATTCACTCACAAGTTCAGGCAAAACCTCACAACTCGGAGATATTTTACGCATGCAATGTCATGATTCCCGATAAAATGATTTTCAAAATAGCATTTCATTCAATTATAACTAGCATAATGCAATTCAACATAATTTTAATGCAGAACATATAAAAAGTTCTAGAAATTACTCACAAAGGTTACAGTTCAAGAATTCTCACAAATTCAACAATTATCCTGTAAAATGTTGTCAAATCTCAGTATTTCGATTATTTTCTTAAGTATTCTATAACTAAACCATACTTTCTTTGATCAAAATTATCATATCTTCTTTTATTCTAGTTATGTCAGTATTTATTTCTAACCTACATGGTCTAAAATCACAAAATAATGAATATTTACACATAATAAGAGATATTATACTGTTGTCACCCATTTTATTAGGTCAAAATGGTCCTATTCCTCAATGTTTTGAGAGTTTTGAGGGTATTTATTTGAATCTAGGGTTAGAAGTGTGAGAAATCATGAATTTCAACATAAAATCTCAGTTTTCTTCATTAACCAATAGTGTAAAATCATGGTCTGGCTATAGTTTTGGGGCGTGTTTTCATCACTCTTTCATCGTGATTCTAATCCATATTTCATGTAAATCATAAGTCCATATGTTAGTTATGAGTTATCAATAAAAAATCCCCATAGAAAATTGTCACAAGATCATTAAAATCAAACCCCCAAATCATTGGTGAAAGAGTTCAGATTTTATACCTTATTTCCTCATGCTAACACCTGGCTAGAAAAAGACATGTATGCGTCTAGGTAGCAATCTAAAAATCAAATCTACGACTCTAATAGCCTTAAACTTAGAAAATCTTTGAGTCGCTTTTGGCATCCAGATGTTGGTTAATTAATCTGCTTCTAGTGTACCAAATCAGTGCCTTTATGATTCATGTAATATCTGATTTTTTCCCTTTTTTATATTTCACATAAATTTACTCTTTCACCCCTCATTTTTACTTAAAATTTCTAAATGTACCCCAAATTCAAATATTTATGCATTTTTCTCAAAAATTATATATTTTACTCAAAAATAAGTATCTTTCTCTCAAAAATCAAATATCAAATAAATTCCTAAAAATTCGTAATTTCTTTCAAAAAACTAAATAATTACTGAATATTTATATTTCCTCTCTAAAAATTATATTCCATCTCTAAAAAAAAATCATATTTCTTTCATAAAAACTATATTTTTCACAATATCTAACGTATTCTTTTCTTAAAAAATGTATTTCTCTAAACTATCTCCAAATTTTAAATTTATTCAAAATTCCTCAAAAATTACATTCTCTTGAAATAAAATGACAAGGTCGTTACAATATATATATATATATATATATATATATATATATATATATAGTGTTTTTGTTGACAAACACACTATGTTTTTGGCATGCAAAGGCCTAAACCATATACTATTCCTACAGATGTAGGTTGGTTTCATTAAGAACTAAGGGAATTCAAGCACACATTGTTAGGATCAAGCGATTCAAGTGGAAACGATCAATAACTTTTATATATATTTCTATTTAGTTTTAGTAACTATGTCTTGTTATTTTGGATGTGTGTCTCTGAGCATGAGCTTTGTAAATTTAATTGAATATGAATCCATGTTATGATGTACTTTCTATGATTTTCTTACTGAGTATGTTGGCATTTGATACTTATTAAATTATGTAGTTATTTCTCACTAAACACACACTAAAAAGATGACAAATCATTGAAGGGGTTCTTGCCCTAGCTTGGGAAAACCCAAAATGTCAAATTTTATGCTGCTACGGCAGTTATTTTCAAACTTTCATTTATAAGAGCTTAAAGTAAGAGATGATTCCACCTTGGGTGGTTCACAACCCAAATGGGATGTTAAAACAACATTCAAACAAATTAATACTTGTAACGTGATGTATTGCACTTATTTGTAATATAACATGACTTGATGTGATTACTAATTATAAATAAGAATTTAAAATATCATATGACGATCCACTGACGTTAACTCAACCCTTTTTATTTTTTCTAGTTTAATGACACAACAAAAGATTAAGGGCAACAGGTATTGTGAGCAATATATTTTTTATTTTTAGTAGTGTTAGTTACATATATTTTTTTTAATTTAGTTGTGATGGTTCAAAGAGGAGGCTATATTAATATTTTCCAAAATATGTTAATTTTTAAATAATAACTTAGCTATGTCGAGTAGATTGTGAACAAGATCATTATTTTATTTAATAATATTGTGAGTTAGTGTTTAATTTACTTTTTTTGAAATTTTTGCTAATTAATGGCTTATAAGAAAAGGGGTATTCATGTTTTTGTGTTTGCAAGATGAAGAATGTCATTCATTAGTTATGTCATTCACTAGTTATGTCAAGTAGATTATGAACAAGAATGACTAATGCATGACAATCTTTGTGAAACGTTGTATCATGTAAACCAGGATAATTATGAGAATATGTATCTCAATTGAATTAAATTGTAAAAACAAAAAATTTAGGTACATACAATGTCTATAAACTCAATAATTTAATCTAAGGACATTGACTGAAATCGCTCACATCCCAATCATATGACAAGGCTCAAAAAATTGCGGTGTGACATTGGTGGGTCTATCCAATCGTAGTGCTCCTGCGCACCAACATTTGTATAAAATATTAATTTCTTCCTTCCTCTAAAAAAGTGATAAAAGCAATAATTTGTTTCTAAAAAGTGACACTGCAACATGAGATATTTTTTGCTATTATCATTTTATTTATTTATTTATTATTAATTTTTTTTTTACGTAAAATTGGTAAAACGTGGGACTCCACAACTAAAAAGCCAACTTGTTAATGCAAAATTTGTTCTCCTAGTGGGGTTTGCCAGTGTGGTCAACGGTCGGTGATTGACTTCTCGTTTCTTCCATTCTTATTCTATTTGATTTATTTTGAAACTCAATTCTGCTAATGCAAAAAGAGCAAGCGCAAGAAAATGAAATCTCCAAATCATTGAAATACTACTGATATGAAATCCTTACATTAGCTCCGATACCAATATAAGATCTACAAGAGGAAAGATAAAAGTTTGTATTCACCATGTTAGAGTGGATTTTTAGAGTACAATATGTGAATTAGTAAATTTTGATTTCAGCAAGCCAAAAGATATATGACTTTATTGCAATCACAAGGGACTTCTAAATCAATTACGTAATCCAAGGTTAATTATGCATTTAACTCGAAAATAACCATAAGATTGATAAGTTACACAAACCTTGCACCCTTAATTTGGGAAGGAGGGATATTGCTGGCATGGTTTAATATATATTCTGAGATTTGTTAAACGCACAATTTAACTGGACATCAAATACAATCTTGTGGGATCAAATTACTTCCACAATAAATAAAAGAAAAGAAGTCGAGGGAATACTACTGCAATTAAATAGAAATATTAATATTGCTTTGTGTAGAAAAGTCGGTGGCTTAGATGTGAAATGCAATGTAAACACACATTGGCATTGGGTCCAGAGAAAAGAATGGATAATATAAACCTATGGAGTTAGACTAATTGGTAAATTCTAAGCAAAATCGCCACAGTTCTAATCTAAAGCCATAATATATTAATAAGCCCGCAAAATAGAAATTCTGAGCAAAATTTCCGAAGTTCTTCCACCCTTTCTCTTCATCTCTCTCTCTTTTATTCATCAAATACAATCTTGTGGGATCCAATTACTTCCACAATAAATAAAAGAAAAGAAGTCGAGGGAATACTACTGCAATTGAATAGAAATATCAGTATTGCTATGAGTAGAAACGTTGGTGGCTTAGATGTGAAATGCAATAGAAACACACGTTGGCAGTGAGTCCAGAGAAAAGAATGGATAATATAAAGCTATGGAGTTAGACTAATTGGTAAATTTTGAGCAAAATCTCCGCAGTTCTAATCTAAAGCTATAATATTAATAACCCCTCAAAATAGAAATTCTAAGCAAAATTTCCGAAGTTCTTCCACCCTTTCTCTTCATCTCTCTCTCTTTTATTCATCAAATACAATCTTGTGGGATCCAATTACTTCCACAATAAATAAAAGAAAAGAAGTCGAGGGAATACTACTGCAATTGAATAGAAATATCA
>JAJIYU010003922.1:0-25618 GCA_030144865.1 Tinospora cordifolia
AGATAAATTAATTAATAATTTTAATTTAATTATTACACATCTAACAATTTATATTAAATATTGTTTATGTTGATAAAAAAATAACTTACTATTCATTGCAGTAAATAATATTTAAATTAAATTTGAGAACTATTCTAAATTGATAATGAAAATTTTTAATAAAATATTCAATAAAATATAATTAAATAAAAAGTGTAATCAATAAAGATGTCATATTGCTAAGTAATCATACTTGAACATTAAAACAATTCACAGTAAAATTTACTAAAGAAATATATAAATTTAATTATCTAATGTCATGTCATATATTATGACAAATTCAGTCTCACACTCTTTTCATATCATCGTCGTCGTTGATTTGTTTTACTCCATGTTGATCAATATTTCTTTTTTCTGAGTTTGAATAAGGTACAAAATCAAGATCCATGTCATAAGAGTAAAAGTTTGCATCTGCAATAGACTCCTTGCGAATAAAGTCATGAATAGCCATTGAAGCGTTGATAACTTGAACTTGATGTTTGATATCATAAGAAGGCATATTTTGAATAATATGCCATCTTTCTTTCCACACTCCAAATGTTTGCTCAATAACGCACTGTAGTGAAGAATGAATTTGGTTAAATTTTTCTTGAGCTTTTTGAGGTAATTGTCCACGTCTAAACTCTTCAAAATGATATCTCTCTCCTTTAAAAGGAGCAAGATATCCCTTCATATTTGGGTATCCGGCATCAACCAAATAAAATTCATCCATAACATAATATAAAAAAATAATTTCAATATTAAAGTATTATAACTAATTAAATTTAACATACTTATAACGTACCATCACGCGGTAGAATAAACTTTAGTGATGCATCTCGAATAGCATCCAGAAATATTCCAGTATCGTGAGCACTTCCTTCCCAACCAGCCCATACAAATGTGAAACACATATCACAATCACAAACGGGCATTATGTTCTGCGTTGGATAACCTTTTCTTCCAATATATGAAATTTTTTCAAATTTTGGTACAACTACACATACATGTGTTCCATCGATGGCTCCAATACAATCTTATAAAAAAAAATTGAATTAGTAAATTTACAAAAATAGATAAATAAAATAAAATAAATTTCAATGACTAATGTCTTTATACCTTAAAAAAGGATAATATCTTGGATTTGTAAGAATATAATGATGCACACCATTTTCTGGGCTTGTAAATGGTTTAATCCAATCAATAGCCATTTTTGTTGTAGCTCGCAATACACGATGAAAATACTTATGTACGATTTCACCTGAATATTGAAATCTCTCCTGAATCATTCTATTGCCAAGCCCATGACCAATAGTCATAAGGAACATTGCCACTTGTTCTTCCATCCTAATGCTCTTGCTGTGTTCTAAATTATATTTTTCTTCTAATAAATTGCATAGTTTCATAAGCACATCCTTATTCATTTTAAGTTGCTCTTGACATCGTACTGGATTACCTTCTAATAGTTCGCATACAAATTTCCATCCTATATGTGGAGATGTTCTACAAGGTTGTTTGACAATGTCCTTATTTTCATAATAATTTCTAATATTAAAAGCAATTTTTGAAATTTTTTATTTTATTTATTCGATGTAATGCACCTTGAAGATCACCCGAATCATAATCTTCTTCCATTTCAACATTGTATTCATCATCACTTTGTAAGTCCATTTTTGATATTCAAAAGTTTTATCTGTTATCATCAACACACAATAAAATAAGCATTACTCACAAATAATAAAAAAGAAATTAACTACACATATAGTATAAAAATAAAAGGTACCCATAAAACATTGATAACATCACATTGCATAACATAAAAAATAATTATTCTCATTCCCCACAAGAAATAAAATTAAAAAAATAAGTTTGCAACTTATTATTTAACAAATGAAATAAAATTTAAAATCTTCATGGTAAAAAAGAAAAAAGAAATATAAATAAATAAAATTCCTAAACAAACATATTCCTAAGTAAAATTTAAAATTGTTGCCGTTTCTCTTTCATCATCTGAAGCCAAGCAAAACGAACATGATCAGGAAGTGTTCTAAACATTTCTCTATACTGACGTCGAACAAACAAGCCACTTGCAAACATATATATATCATTGCCACATGTCACCCCTGGAAGCTCCTCAACCTTTTCTATTACTTCCTTCATTGTACAACCAGGAGGATCAAGTTGAATTGATTGACTAATAGAACTTTGTATAGCTTCAACAACATTATCTAAAGCATTTGTTAACTTATTTGTTGATGATGGTTTCTTTGACCTTTTAAAAGACGTATTAAGAACTGATTGTATCTATTGTCTATCCAAACCATTTTCATTGTTTAGAGTATAAGCGTTGTCTTCATTTTTATAATATCATAATAGATTGTAATTACCACCATTTTATTTTATAAACTATTACCTATTACCAAATTTCAATCCTCAAAATTAAATCTTGTATTATTTTTTTCTCATTTAAAAAATATAAACGCAACACTCAAATAATAATAAAATTAAAAAAATTGAAATGCAAACAAAAGAATAATAATTTTGGATTGGTCAATTGAACTAATTTATATCCAAAAAGGACTAAAGCACACCGCAATATGCTAAGTTTTTACCAAACAAAAATCCTACTTTTCATCTTTTATCAAACAAAAATCCTTGCATTTTCATGGTAACTAGATCAAATACTTATCTGGTAGAGTTTGCTCATAATGTTAATAATTATTATTGAACAAGTATAAAAATGGCATCATTAAAGGCAATTTATGCCAAATTCTACCTGTTCTTGGTCTGTTAGATGGATCTGGCTAATAAAATGGAGTTGTAACTAAAATTTGTAAAGGAAACAAGTGAGAAAATCCAAGTGATTAAAGGATATAGACTTTGCATTGCTCAAAGCAGATAAAAGAGTTGCAAAGACAAGCACTGCAAACCTCTAGAACTTCATGTTGGAGATTGGGTATTCCTCAATGTAAAACCCATAAAAGAGGTCCAGCAATTCGAAATAAATGGTGGGAAGTTTCCACCACTATACAGTTAACTCTTTGAGATCACGCAGAGATCAGTTGGACATGTGCGACATTTAATTAGATTTACCAAGAGGTTCCAGAGATTCCAATTCACATGGACGATTAACCCATGCTTGAGGTTCCAATGGCTAAGAAAACTTCTATAATATGACTAAACTTCCCGAAAAATTGATACTCAAACAATTAGGTAAGGACGGGGTTGGCTAGCTGCACATTTGCAAGAGAAATGGAGGCATTATTGACCAAGAGTCTCTGGTAATTAAGTATCACAAAGTAGCCCTAATAGCCTAGGAATGTGACCGAATAGCTCAAAGGGAATGGCTAGAAATAGGGACATCTTCTGTAATACTTATTGAGCTTACTAGGTTCAAAAAGTGTTAGAAAGAAGGGAAATACTTATTGAGCTTACTGGGTTTTCTACTTTAGACAATTTCTCCATGGATGATTGAATGAAAAGCTTGTGGAGGGATTTGAAGAAAAAGATGAGAAAGGCATGTGCATGCCTTGTGAAAATTCATAATATAATAATACTGTAAGTTGTTTGAATTATAATATAATAATAGCAGAATTTGATTCTCGAATCAACCATAGGTCCATAGCTTTAAGACAAAAATTCATATCTTTATTAAAGATATGGACAAACAAAACAAGGGAATGAGAACAAACATTTATATGTTTGAAATATAATAATATAATAATACAATAAGTTGTTCAATCAACACAAAATAAAATAAAATAAATACAAAATTAAAACGAGATGTGGAAACTGAAACCCTGCTATTTGCAGGTTTCCTCTCATCCAATGTAAAACCAACCTCAGAACTTCCAAACACATAGTGCCATCTATAACTGTACTTCCTAAATTTTTATAAGGGGCACTTCTTATCCTCTGGGTTGTTTCTTCTTTAGGCTCAGCTGCGACATAAACATGCAGCAGTAGAAAAATTGAAGTAAACAGTAGTATATGTTTGAGATGCATAACCATTTTTCAAACAAAATCACCCAAAAGAGTCAACATGTGAGCTTCATCCAATAAAACAAGCAGTATAGAATCTAATGAAAGAAGCAAACATAAAAAAAGCATGAATTTGACATTTTATTTTCTCTCAGTTATTTCATCAAACACAAAAAAGGCACAAATTTGACATTAAAACTCAAATAATCAGAGTGCATTGAATTTGTAACTCCATTTCTATGAATCACCATAACTTGAAAAAGGAAAAAATCTGGAAAAAGAAATCATGAAAAAGATACAGGTCACCTGAACTTGAAGAAGGGAAAGATGAAGCTTGATGCGTTGAAAGAAGATGCCCAAAAAAAGAAATCAGAGGCTTTCCAAATAGCAGATCGTTCGATGATAATTTATTGGTTTGGTTTGTTTTTTATACACTGCGAGCTGAGATAAATTCAAAGGGCAAAAGAGTCTTTCATCTTCGAAATCACAAAATCGTTCGGTGAGAATTGGCTACCTTGCAGCTTATGTGGATCATGCGTTTACTGCGTTTTCATCGCGAGGGAAAGGCTTGACAATTGCATCCAAAACTGCTTCTGCGTTTCAAAATGGTTGAAACACAGAAATTAAGCCTTGTCGAATAGGACCATAGAGGAACCAAAATTGAGTTTAACATAACATAGATTTGAGTATATATTGCGGGATTGAGCAGAGTGTCAAGGAAACATTGGTGCGCAGGACCCGAGGTGAGCAGTTTGATTTAGTTGTTTACTTTAACTGTATTCCTTGCATAAATGTGATTAAAATGACATTAGATGAATGGTTTCATCTGATTGATCTATGTTAATTGATTTTGAACATATGTAGTTGTACATTCATAGTGAGACCATAGGCTCGAAGTTCGACTGCGAGGTTAGGTTCACGACGTGATTGGATTAGACTCGAGATCCGAAGCGTCAAGGTTAGGGCATATGATTAGTGCGCCTAGCCCCAAACCCACTCAAGTACGACACTTATGGGTCGAGTGTTGGGGTTAGGATATTCGATGAATACGCCTAGCTCATGACCTGCTTGAGTGGTCGTTACGCCTGACTTTTGGCCCGCTCAAGCAATGACCATAGGGTTATATTTAAATGATTTGAACCCTAGTCCTGATATAGTTTTGAGCTGCATATATTTAAATTATATTTTTTTCAAATTTGCACTATTTATAAATGTTTTACTACATGACTTACTATCACGCATTACTTTGCCATTATTATTCATGCATACATGCACTATTTTTGGAGTGTAGGTTATTGTGATATGCTAGTTTACTACTCACTGAGCCACGTTCTATATTAACCTCGCTACTCTACTAACATTTCAAGTTCTTCAGCAGCTGACAAGGGAAAAGACATTGTGATAGCCTAATTCCCTTGGTGGTCTTCTATTTCTTTTTGGTCCTGTTAAAGGTTGGTCACTTTTTGTATGTCAATAATTTTTAATAGTCAGATTGTATGTTTTTGAAACAAAATGACATGAAATTTGTAATGACACCCTATGTTAAGATTAAAGAACGCATGTAATATTATGTTTACTTTCATACTTTAATGGATGGATGTTAGGATTACTCTGATGTGACTTGTTCGTTTAGTTACCGTGCCGGTCGGGTTGTCCTTCGGCCTAGGAAAGGGATCCTAACAATTCCAAGATTCCAAAAGTGATTTTTTTAATGAAAATACATATTTATAAATATAGAATAAAATTAAAAGTAAACTTGTGAAAGTGATGTCATTTAAAATAATGCAAAATCAATAATTTGATTGTGTGACAATTTCTTTTTGACCATGCACAAAATGTAGGAATTTCTCATGATTTTAAATATGCAAAATGATTAAAAAATTTATAGTGCAAGCATAAAATACTTGGGCATTTTAAGAAAATAAACTCTAACAACCTAAAGAATCTAAGTACTATATAACAACGATGGGTGATTTTGATATTTCAATTGTGTACTCTAGATGTCTTGAAGTTGATTTTAGTTAAGTAGATGTAATTTGATTTTTTAACAGCTGAAACAACTTAGTCAAAATAATTAGTAACTATTCAATTTTCATTTGTAATCATGGAAACAACAAAATATTAAGGATCATTACTCCAACACACGATTCCTTCTTCTCCAATTCTCTTTCCTCCTTCTTCGTTGTTTTCTCTTTTCTTAAAAAAATAAATAAATTAATTAATACTACAAATCACAATACTTGAGTTTTGTCGGCTTTTTTTTATCACAAAATTCAAGTTTAACATTGTTTATCAATTTACAAAACCAATTTCGAAAGGTTGTACAACTTAACGAAAACTATTATAAATTGCAAACCCCTAAACTTGGTTTTGTGATTGACAAAATCAAGCTTTTTTCTTGTTGTTTTTTTATAATTTAATTTTTATAATTTTATTTCAATCATAAATAAACAACTGATATATGACTACTCTATATTTAATCTAGTAAAAATAATTGTCTCTTATTTCCCACACCAAACTTGCCCTTAATATGTGTCACAAAAAGCTGATAAGAAAAGATTTAAAGATAACTAGGATAATTTCACGAAATTAATGAAAGATTCCATAATCAACTTTATTGTAGGCAATGTCATAGCTTTTTTTCCTTGCAACTAATTCACTCATAGACCACAATGAAATGTGACCGCATTATTCAATTTATAACATTGTCGGGCCCCTTCGCTAGGTTGAAGGGTGACTTAACTGGCATAGTGACCCAATGAACTCACTCACCGATTTAAGTTCGTCCAATCACTGTTAAGCCTTTTTAATTGCAACAACAAGATACATTAGAATAATTTGAGGATTCATTTTGTGAAGTGCGAAAGTAAGTAAACATTACAGTTTAAACCATGAGCAAGTACTATTCTTTTCAAACATAATAGAGAGTTGTTGTTTATATATTATATATTGTCTTGTTTCAAAAATACACAGTTTGACCATTATTTATATACACAAAAATGATGAACCTCTAACAAATATCAAGAAAAAGGAAAATGAACCACCAAGGGAACTAGACTATCACCACGCTTTTTCATTTGTCAGCTACCGATAAACCTAAAATGTTAGTAGAGTCATGCGCTTAAATTTCAACATGGCTTAGTAAGTAGTAAAATCAGCATGTTACTTGTTGTTGCAATTAGAAACCCTTAACAGTGATTGGGCGAACTTGACTCAATGAGTGGGTTCGTTAAGTCACTGTGCCGATAAGGGCAACCTAGGGAAGGGGTCTCGACAATGTTGATATGAGAGATACGTTCAAAAATTGAAGAACAGTAATAAGTGAAGGGCCTAGGCAATATGAGAGTAATAACAAAAATAAACAAAACCTCAAACTTAAAGGAAAAAGGGGAAACTATTAATCATAATACATATTATGAACGTAATGTACAATATTACTAAATGTTTAGTATCGAGTCTATTTTAAATGAATGAATAATCAATAATTCAATTTAAAATACAGATAGAGACGCCACTCAGGCGGGGCAGACCACAACTCAGGCTTAGGGTGCCAACACCACCACCATCTCCTCAGCCTAGGATAGAGCAGGCCCATTCCAGAGGTTGAAAGATGTAGAGATGAGCCATCGACATCGGCAGGACATTCTATCTCAACAACGTTGCTCCTTACAGGATACACCACAAGAGTAAAAGGAGACTTTGAAGCATTAAAGCATATGTAAGATAATATGAGCACCATATTGAGGGTCCATACTTAAAACAACTTAAGGACCATGGACATAGGTAGGTGAAAACCCAAAAGAGAAATGCTGTAAGATTAAGGTTATTGCCATCTTTGTCTCTATCATTGCAAAGTTGTAACTGATGCATATTCAAGGACTTGCACTAAATGGAATGAATAAGAGTTGATTATTTGTCGACTTTGAAATTCCTTTGGAAAATCTCTCTGGATTAAACTCTTTTGCATCTTTTCCCCGCAATTCATGGTCATGGTGAATTAGAAGTGTTGGAATTCCAATTTGCATTCCTGGTGGTAGAGTAATATTTCCTACTTGAATTTCCTTCTCATTTTATTTTGTAACTATTTCAATATGTGGATATAATCTCATAACCTCATTCAAAATCATTATCACTTGAATCAAAGAGTAACAAATTGGGTGAGAATTTGCAACCCATGTAAGTCGTGAACAAATTATTAAAAACTACTTAATTAAATTTTAAGCCAAGTGATTTTTAAACTAGTACTCGAATGTTGTATTATATAGATTTAAGATCTTGTATCTAAACTTCCTCACAAATATTTGCTTATTTTTTCTCATAGTATAAATTTAATTCACATGACATCATGTATGAGGGCATATTACATTATATACATAGTTGAACCTTTATTTGACTACTATATATTGTTATTAGCTCAAATGATTTCTAACATAAATTAATAAATAGTACTCAGGGGATAGAAAAGTACTTACACTTTTTAATTGTCGTAGCTCTTCATGTTTTGGTTTACTTTCACCAAATACATGTAGAACCTCTTCTCTTGCACAAGCCTGCCATTCTTGATGCATACCTAATAAAATAATTGTCCATGAAAGTAAAACTGCAATAGTTCTCTCCCCTGCTTCGTAGAAGAACAAGTATTCTTCTATGATCTCATCTTTTGTCATAAGACAATTCTTTGAGTTTCCATGCTCTTGAATTTGTTTAGAATTCAAATGCAATAACAAGCCTGACAAATCATCCTTGTAGGCTTTGCGATCTTATATAGCACCCATCCTCTTGTTTATTACACCTCTTACTATAGTCCTTGCCCCTCCATTTATTTCTTTCATTCTCCTGTTCATTTTTGTGGGCAAAAACATGTTCTCTTGTTCGTTTTTGTGCACAAAAACCTATAGAATTAACGAAAAATGTTGTAATAAGATCCAAATTATATTTTAATCTTCAAAAATCATGAATTAGATGTAGAGGTTAGTTTTTTTAAATACCTAAATCCTTGGAGGTATATAGATTGATTAGCTTGGCTAACAAGCTCAGCTTGTTGAATTTGAAGTTCAAATAATCGTCGACCTTCTTCATAGTTACTACTAAATGCAGTTCTTGCTATGACATCTCCACTTGATTCAAAACCATACATCCAATTCACAAGATCCATTCAAAGCCAAATTTTCCCATTTGTTAATTAGCTCAACACAACTCATATACATTGCAGGCGCCATCATCTGTAAACACATACGTCCAACAAAGATGGGATCAAACAAAAAAATCGTCAACTAGATTTTTATATGGATAAAGCTTTCTCGAATTTTTATGACAACTTAATTATAAGATTTTGAATTTCAAAGATTCTTTAGATATGATATTTGATATGTATACTCAAGATGAAAGGCTAGGTTCATAATCTCCCTATGTTTTACCCATTTATCTCCTTCAGTGGCTGCTAGCCCCCTTACCACATACTTTTCAAGTGGGCTTGGTTTAAGGTTGGAAAATTTGCGAGCCTTTGTCAATAAAATAACTTTTATGAGCTCAGGATCCATAAGAGTTACTATCAGAGTTACTTCAAACCAAGTAAAAGATAATGGTCCTGCATAAACAAATATTTCAATTCAAGGTCGATCATAATTATTTGGGGGCAAGGCATTAAATATATATATATATATATATATATATACATAATGGGCCATTTTTATTTTAAATTGTGTTATTTTATGCAGTGAAATATAAGCATTTATATAAGTACATTAACTATTTCAAATTTCACATAAATACTAACTAGTAAAAATATTACGAAATTAAATAGTCTGTATTTCTAATAACTTTAACCTTGTGCTGCTAATAAAATTATTTTACTTAGATAAAATACATAGCAAAGAATGATTGAATTGTGTTTAGTATTTTTGTTTTTGTTTTTTTTTTTAAAAGAGAATTGACAATAAGGATATTAACAGACAATATTAGTTAGTAGTTGCCAAATAGGATAAAATTGGTTATTAAATCTAGAATAAAATTAGTTTGGAATAAAAATAACAAAAAATGGGCTAATGGATAATAGTAAACAAGAAGTAGAAGTTGTAAATATCAACCTATACATAAATATTTTAGTACAAATTTGAGGCCCCAATAATTTAATTAAGAATAAATAAATCCATTAAATTAGTCACGCGTTTAATTCACTAACAATTATTTAATGAAAATAATACTTATTAAATTTAAAACACAAGATCAGTGCTCACCGATGTTACAAAAATTAGAGTTGTTACATAAATCAATATTAAAATATATATTTATATATACTTCTATACTATGCACACTATGTACATATGTTACTCCATATATATATATAGGGAACTCTTAGTAATAGAAAGGGCATAAAATACAAGAATGAAGATCATGCACACTCATTAGCAGGTTCTGCTTTACTTTTATTTAGAGGGGCAGAAAAGCTTTCGCTTATTTGTGAGAACAAGTCGAATTCCCAAACTTATGTGAAGAAAATTAAAAAAAATAATAATAATAATTGAAACTAACTAATATTTACATGATAATTTTTTTATATATAAAAACTAAAAAAAAAGTGTATAAAAGAGAAAAGACAAAGGCAATTAATAAATGGAGTAATCCTACAAAAATTAAAACAAAACTCATAACAAATCTTTTACTCATTATTGATACTTTTGCCCTTTTAATTTATATCACTTTCATCATTTTTATAGAGGCAATCTCCCATTATAATTTAAAGTTTCTTGTTTTATTTTTTATTTTATTTTTTTTTTTTTTTTGAGTCGTGTTTAGAGTTTTAAAATATCTTTGTAACAATTAAATAAAACAAGGAATACTAGCCATATCTCTCCACTGTTTGTGAAAGGAAAGGATGAACACGCGAAACGAATTTGTGGTTAAGCTCGATAGGCTTGGATTGTGCTTTCTTGATTAAGCGTTGGATTTCCTTAATATCTCCATAGAGAAACTTGGGGGATTTTCCTTGAATCCTTGTTCCCTTAACAACTCGTCAAGCTTGCTCGGTTTCCACCACATCCAAACACATGCTTTCCATACACAAAAACACAAAACGCTAGCAAAAAAGATGACAACCGAAGTTGAAGTAAAGGCGGCGTTCACCATATTATTGCCTTCAGTTACAAGGAAACGGATCTATGATGAACTGCAGAGAGAAGAGAGAGGCGATTTAAAGAAGACGAGAAAATTTATACTACAAATATTCATGTTCTTTATTTGTTTGTTTTTCCATTTTTGTGGTTACGATGGATGTGGCTGCAATGTCCGCAGCTGTCTTCTTTAGCAACTGGGCAGCGATCTCTATCTTCGCTGTCAATATCTATAAGATTGGGTAGTTGTTACCTAAACGTCAACGTTAATTATATGGTTGAGTTTGACTCTTTCCCATTTTATGTTCAACAAGAGAGAATCCACCATTAAAGGTGAAAGAGAGATCAACGAAGAGAAAACACAGCAGAGAATACTAGTCGTTCGACTCGAGAATATCATTCTTTTCAATTGTCTTTATACATACATACATATATATATATATATATATTATATACTAACTATATTATATGTGTACTAACTATATTATATGTATTTTACATATGTTGTGCATAAATTTAATAGAAAATAAGACGTATTTATTTATAATTAGATGCATGATCATTTATATTAGTATCGCATATATTTATATATTTAGAGAATTTTAATATAGTTTTTATATGCTCATATTTTTTATTTAATGTCGGAGGAAAGTTTTCAATTGCTTGTGTAGGTGTAGATTAAGTGGAGATGGATACACAAAGGAATTACAATAGAAAAGAACTTAAAATGACAGAAATGTAGAGAGACTACCATGGTGCATTACCAAGGTAATTAGAGCGACTACCACGGTACACTATCTAGGTAATCTGAGAGATGTATAAAAAATGATCCTAGGTAGTGCAGCAAGGATTGGAACATAGTTCGTGAAATCGTGAATTTTCAAAAAAAGGGGCATTTGAACGACATTGCCGCGATAGTGCGGCAAAGTTAGCAAAAAGTTCGTGAGTTTAGATGGGATTTTGGGCAAAATGAAACTACTATGTTCACAAAATGCGATAATGCAATAAGATCCGATTTTTGGCTATTTTTAAGTTGTGTTTTATGAGATTTTAAATGACATATATAAATAGGAACATGGTTTACGATTTTTCATTATTCTATTATTGGTTCTTATTGTTGTTGACGGCCAGAGCGGAAAAAGAGAGGAGAAGCAGAGATAAAAATTAAGAACGAGGTCACGATGAGAATATGATCTTCTATTCATTGAAATCTCCATTTGGTGATCTTTATATAATGTCCGACTAAGTATTTTTATTTTTAGAATGTAATTTTGATTGTAGGAACCTTTGGTTTTTATTTTGATTAATCTATTTGAAGGTATTGTTTTATACTTTATGTGATTACTACTTTTTATTTATTGGCCACAAATAAATTGATTTCAGATTGTTGAATTAACTTGAGAGAGAGGTTTAACAATTGGATAATCAAAGTACAGACATAGAAAGATCAATTGACTGAGAGGTTGTTAATTCTATAGGAGGTTGCACGTGATTACTGTGTTTATTGTATTAGTTTGTTAATTGGATGCCTCGAGAGGGGGTATTAGGGAACGTAACTAATAGGTATTAAGGTGCATCGAGAGACAGTTTGAATGATAAGTGTCATGACCTACAAAAATAGGAATTAAATTAATTAAAATAAGAATTAAAGAAAAATACATGATATTTTACTATCCTAAAATAATAGTTTATATAGTTTTAAAACCAACAATCATTTGTTTTCAATTTGAATTTAGTTTAAAGCATTCAAACTTTGATTTTAAGCCTTAATAAAATTGATAATGAAATTAAATTGAGATTTGAGATTATTAGCTATAAATCGTTCCTTGAGGACGATATCTGGTATCTTATCTTATATTACTATTGTTATCTTGTACACTTACAATGATCTCAACAGGTTTTTAGCTCCGTTGCCAGAGAATAGTGTTAACAATCTTAAAACTAATTCAAATTAGTTGAATTTTAATTAAAACATTTTTTTTTTACTTTATTTAACTTTATTTTATTCTTTTTATTATTTAATCCATTGGCTAGCTACACTTGATCTGTTTTCTTTGCTTGTGGTGTTTCAGGTTTGTGGATGAGTAGAAATTCACTTGGGTTGAACGATCTGAGCCTATCAAAAACACTAAAGCAATTTCAACTGGAGGATAGAAGCGATAGAGCTTATATGGTTGAGAGTAGTAGATCTGCAGTTGGCACTGATGGTGAAGCACCACTTCAAAATTTTTTTAAACCTGTGTTGAATAATAATTACTCTTGGATTGCTAGAACGCCAATCAACTCCAACAATTTTGAGTTGAAGCCTTCCCTCATTACTATGGTGCAACAACAACAATATGGGGATTTGCCTACTGAAGATCCAATGGCAGACTTGAAGTCACTCATGGAAATCTATGATACTGTTAAGATGAATAGCATCACTAAAGATCAACTAAGACCAAGGTTTTTCCCTTTTTCTTTGAGGGTCAAAGCGATGGGTTAGAAGTTTTTATAGAAGTATTTCATTCCAGTGAAGGTTTATTAACTGATGGGTGAAATCAGTTCATTCAAATAGTTAGACTTCGAATCTCTCTAGGAAGCTTGGGAGAGGTTCAAAGACTTATTGAGAAGATGTCCTCAGCATAGCTATCTTCCATGACTCCAAATTTAGATGTTTTGTAGTAGTTTGACACCACCGACTAGAGCTTTGGTTGATTTAGTAGCGGTAGGTTCTTTGATGGAAAAGTCTACTACAGAGGCCACTCAACTCATGGAAGATATGGCAGCTAACACTTATGGTCATGGAATAGAGAGAGGCTCAGGGAAAAGGGTTGGATTACTTGAGGTTGATGAAGTTACAACTCTAAAAGCAAAGATAGCTTCTATGACTCACCAAATGAATTCGTGGGCTAAGAAATTTAATAATAGACAGTCTCAAGCTCCTTAGAACCAATCTATTTTGGCTAAATCAGAAGCACATAAGGCCCCCTTTACTACAGAAGCATCTATCGAACAACTAAATGCAATGAATCGGTTCAATACTTATCAAGGTCAGCAACAACATATAATGTTCCTCAATATTATCATTCGAGGATCCGTCAACATGAAAACTTCTCATATGCCAATAATAAAATTGTTTAGCAAACCCCACAAATTTATGTTCCTCAGAAAAAGCTACATGAAAAGAAGTTGTCATTAGAAGACAAACTGGACGAAATAATGAATATGCAGGCCTGATTCTTTAAAAAATTAACTGGGAGGATAGATCAAAATGATGACAAAGTCTCAAGATCTGAAATACAAATGGAAATCATCAATGCAACAGTTAAAAGTCTTGAGACTCAAATGGGACAGTTAGCCTAAGCAATCTCCAATCAGCAGTGAAGCTCCTTTCCTAGTGACATTCATATCAATCTAAAAGAAAGATACAAAGCACCAATTCCCTCTAACCCCACAATGCCAGCTAATGAATTTAAGAAGTCTAAAGGGTCTAATCATACAGAGTCAACTGATAAAGAGCCACAAAAGAAGAAGGCAAGATTTCCCAGTATCACAATTGAAGGAAACAAAAAGCTTGAGCTTCCTTTGTTACCATTTCCTCAGTGGTTTTATAATATGAATATGGATGAACATTTTGCTTGATTCTTAGATATCTTCAAGGAAATATGTATCAACATCCCCTTTGCTAAGGCATTATAACAAATGCCAAACTATGCCAAGTTCATGAAAGAAGTCATGTCTAGGAAGCGAAAAATTGGCGATCATGAGACAATAAAGCTCACAAAGGAGTGTAGTCCCATCTATCCGAAGAAACTTCCCCAAAAGTAAAAGATCTAGAACGCTTTACTATTCCGTGTAACATCGGCTCAGCAACAATTGAAAAGGCTCTTTGTGATTTGGAGGCCAGTATAAATCTCATGCCACTTTTAGTATACTGGAGGTTGGGCCTACTAGAAATCAAGGCTACTAATATCTCTCTTCAACTTGCAGACTGCTCCATCACCTATCCAAAAGGGATTATTGAAGATGTGCTAGTTAAGGTTAATAAGTTTACCTTCATAGCTGACTTTATGGTATTGGACATAGGGGAAGATAATGAAGTATCACTGATCCTTGGAAAGCCATTCTTAGCCACTGGACAAGCTATCATTGATGTACAAAAAGGGGAGTTCACCTTGCGAGTAAATAAAGACCAAGTAGTCGTCAACATTATCAATCTTTGAAGCCCTCAACTAAAGTGCAAGATTGCAAGAGAGTCTCTATGGTTAATGTGGAGGCAAAAGTGGTTAAGAAGTTTAAATCTCATAATGCTAAGATGCCTAATGTTGAACTTGATGAGAAAAAGTCAATACAAGCAAGCTGGAACATAGTGCTGAAATTAAATGGCTAGTTGATGATAACCAAGGCATAAATCCAACCTTAAGTCCACACCAAATCCTTTTGCAAGATTCATGACATCCAATAAAGAAGGATCAACTGCAATTCAAGACGATCATGCGTGAATGGCCCAAAACACAACTTAGAGAAGTAACCTTAGATTCGTCAGGGGTTACTTTGTCACAAAAGATGCACAAGATAGAAAGGGAGTCATTACAAGCAGACTAGATGCATAGCCATGCCACTAAAAAGCCATTTGATACAGTTCATGCACAAAAAATTCCTAAGAAGTAGTCACATCACCCAATGTTGAAATATAAACAACCGCCTGATATCACTAAGCAAGAATTGCCCAAAGCCAAGATGTTCGCAAAGATCAACAAATTGGGCTTCGGTTAACCAATATCTACGTCAAGCTAATGATGATAAACATAGTGCTTAGTAGGAGGCAACCAACTAGTTTTTATTTTTCATTTATTTCCTTCTATTTTTGTTATAGTTTAATTTAATTTTCTAGGTATGCATGCATTTTACTTTAGCCAAAAACAAAAACAAAAACAAAATAAAATTTGCATGCATTTTAGTAATAAAAAATAAAGGGGAGCTCAAATATCTTACTAGTACTCTTGCCCCTTAATTTTATTCCTATTGCACGCCTTACTTGCCATTTTTGTGCTATGCATATTTTCGAAGTACGAGTATGTGCATGGATGCTTGTGCTTCAACATATTCTCCTCTATATGTGTGTGTGTCATAGTGAAGTTGTGCTTTTGAAGACAAGGTACAGTTTAAGTTTGGTGGTGCACATTGAAGAAAATCTTCTTCAATTTTAGATTATTTTCCTTTATTTTATAGATATTGTATACCATACTTCTTTTGAAATGCATATTTATAGCCATTCACATAATTAGTTGTTATTGAAATTCTATCACGTCATTTAGATACCATGTAATGTCCACAAATTTAGCTTTAGGCCATGAGCATGTAAAACATGTTAGTGTCATTTAGGTTAGATACAAACCATATTTTTAAAAATTTCACTGAGTGACCTATGAGATTGAAAATTCCTTTAGTGTAATAAGACAAAGAACTAGGGTACTTTTAAACAGTTTGTGTGCCTAGTTTATCCAAAATTTGACCTTGACATAATTCTTTAGTCTTAGGTAAATTGAGAATTTGAAAATCGAAGAAAGTGAAGAGTGGAAACTATAACACAAGTGGAGAGAATTTTCTATAGACTATTGAAATAATCAAATTTATCTTGAACACTGCTTAGGAATGACTCTAGAAGGAAAAAAGGATCTAGGCCATCATTGTTTGAGTTCTAGCCTAATGGCTAGTCCTAGCACTTAAAGTCCTTTGCAACCAATTTTGGGCCCGAAAGCTTTATAAACATTTTATCCTTAATCCATATATCAGTTGAACCTATTTGTGTGCACTCATGATTAGAATAATGCTTATTCTAATGATGTGAAAGAAGGAGGGGATGTTGATATTGAGATACATGTGTTTTTAGTTTTACTTTTGCTTTTGTGTTTTTAAAAAGAAAAAAGAAAAAAAGAAAAAAAAAGAAAAAAAGAAAAAAAGATAAAAGATAAAAAGATAAAAAGATAACAAAAGAAAAAAAGAAGTTATATATTTATGTAGTGTTTTAGTATTATCAATAAAATTGAGCTTCCCACTTCTTTATGGGTGTATATATGGGTCTCAATTTAAGTGCATGTAAAATCATAAGTTTGAGGGAGCTATGAAAGCAAGGATGAGGGCCTAAACAAAGAAAAGGAAAAAAGAGGAGTATATAGAGGGAATCAAGCTATAATGAGAAAATCAAACAAAGAAGGTTGTTATTATTGCTAGCATCTACTTGAGTCAGAATTAAAATCCTATCACACTTGTACATAAAGCTAGGCTACATTACAACCTAAAAGAAAAACCACTGATTCTAATTAGAGTTTGACTTGAGTAAACGATAGATAGAAGAGAACATTGAGAGGATTTGCGTACTTAGGTATTAGGAGATGATTTCTATGAGTGGGATGGTAACTATAAATCACTACAAAGTCTAGGAGGATTGAGATATCGATAGACACAAGGGTGGAGTCGAGGAAGAATGGAGCATGGACTGAAAATGTAGACAACCAGAATGACCTTAGGGACTTCTTAATGATTCACAAACTATAGGAATGAAAAATGGAGGTCACACTGATGAGTGAAATGAATTTAACTGTATATGATATGGTATGTAAGTTGTAAGAGTTGAGTCATTTTTGGAGGATGAACAATATTTAAGTTTGGTGGTATTTGTAAGTTGTATTGCATACAAACTATATTATATGTATTTTGCATATGTTGTGCATGAGTTCAGCAGATAATAGCACATTTTTGTTTATAATTAAGTGCATGATCATTTATATTAGTATTGCATGTATTTACATATTTAGAGAATTTCAATATGGTTTTCATATGTTTATATTTATGATTTAATGCCCGAGGAAGGTTCTCAGTTGCTTGTTCAGGTGTAAATTAAGTGGAGATGGATACACAAAGGAATTAAGACGGAAAAGAGCTCAAAATGGTAGAAATCTAGAGAGACTACCACGGAACATTACTTAGGTAATTAGAGCGACTATCATGATACACTACCTAGGTAATCCGACAGATGCATAAAATAATTACTGCAGTCTATTACCTTGGTAATGCAAAACATTACCTAGGTAGTGCAGCAAGGATTGGAACATAGTTTGTGAAATTGTGAATTTTCAGAAAAAAGGGGTAGTCGAGCAACACTATTGTGGTAGTTTATCACACTACTGCAGTAGTGTAGCAAGGTCAACTAAAAGTTTGTGAATTTGGATGAGATTTTGGGAACAACGAAACTACCGCGGTTCGTGACCACGCTAGTGCAATAAGATCTAATTTTAGGCTATTTTTAAGTTGTGTTTTACTATATTTTTTAAGTGACATATATGAATAGGAACATGTTTTAGGGTTTTTCATTATTCTATTGTTGGTTCTTATTGTTGTTGGCTACCATAGCAGAAGAAGAAAAGAAAAGTGGAAACAGAGACGAAGAATGAGGTCATGGCTAAAATATGATCTTCTATTCATTAAAATCTCTATTTGGTGATCTCTATGTGATGTTCAGCCAAGTACTTTTATTTTTTGGATGTAATTTTGATTGTAGGAAGCTTTGATTTTTATTTTGATTAATATATTTGAAGTATTATTTTATACTTTGTGTGATTATTGCTTTTTATTTACTGGCCACAAATAAATTGATTTCAGATTGTTCAACTAAGTTGAAAGAGAGGTTTAACAATTGAATAATCAAAGTGTAGACCTAGAATGATCAATTGACTGAGAGGTTGTTGATTTTATAAGAGGTTGCATGTGATTAATATGTTTATTACATTAGTTTGTTAATTATACGTCTCAAGAGGAGATATTAGGGAACGTAACTAATAGGTATTAAGGTGCATCGAGAGAGGGTTTTAATAATAAGTGTCATAACCTACATAAAAAGGAATTAGATTAATTGAAATAAGAATTAAAAGGAAATACATGATATTATACTATCCTAGAATCATAGTTGATATAGCTTTAAAACTAACAATTATTTGTTTTCAATCTGAATTTAGTTTAAAGCATTCAAACTTTGATTCAGATCCTTAATAAAATTGATACTGAAATTAAATTGAGATTTGAGATTATTAGCCATAAACCACTTTCCAAGGACGATATCTGATATCTTACCTTGTATTACTATTGCGATCTTGTACACGTGTAGTGATCTCAACAATATACATCATCTGATATCAATCTCTATAACTAAAACAACTATTGTAACAGACTTGTCTAACAACATAAAGAAATGCTCCCGTGTTAAACAAGATAAATACATAAAACTTGGATCTAAAACTAGAACTAAAAAGAAACTGTAAACACGCAAATGTTCTGTTCTCACAGTAACACACTAATGTTCTATTCTAACAGCTCCCCTCAATTGAGAGGATGATTGAATCACCTTGTGATTGTCTCAAACAAAGGAAAACGGAGACCCGACAATTGTTTTAGTGAAATCATCTGCAAGTTGATCACGAGAAGGCACATAACAAACTGCAAGATCAATGTTGAGAACTTCGTCACAAACAAAATGAACATCCAGTTCAATATGCTTAGTTTGAGAATAAAAAACAAGATTGAAAGTCATAGCTTGAGTGCTTGTGTTGTCCCACCGCACCACTGAGACCAAAGAACACGAAACACGAATCTCACACAAAAGAAATTGTAACCAGGATACTTTAGAGTACGATATTCAAATTCATCACTATGATAAGCCACACCACGAATTGCTTCTTGGATTACCAAGAAATGAGATAAGACCCAAGAAAAACACAATAACCACCAATAAACTTCCTATCATCAAGAGAACATGCCCAATTGACATCAAAGTAGGCATGGAGAATAAACTCTACAGATGCATGACACTGAAGGTCAAAATGCAATGTACCAGATAGATATTGTAAGACACATTTCATAGCATGCCAGTGAGCATTCGACAGATTATTCATAAACTGACTAGGTTTATTTGTAATAAATGAAATGTCCTGTCAAGTAAAGGAAAGGTATTGCAATGCACTAACTATACTTTGATAGAGAAAGAGAGCAAAAAAAAGAATCACCATCAGCACATTTCACCAATTGTTTGCCATCGGATGCAGGAGTATCACATAGCTTGAGATTATTCAAGTCTAATTGAGCAAGCAAGTCTTCAATGTATTTGGTTTGAGATAAATGTAAACCATTATTGTGATGAGAAACTTGTGGCCCAAGGAAATAGCTCAGATCACCAAGATTTTTGAGTGCAAATTCTGAATTCAATCGACTGATAAGAGCTGAAACTTTAGAACTATCATTGCTAGTTATCAAAATGTCATCTACATAAACAAAAACATAAATGTACAATGACTGCTGAGAAAATATAAACAAAGAGGCAGCAGATTTCGAATTTTCAAACTAACAACTGAGTGATGTGCGCAACAAGCGATTATACCAAACTCTAGGAGCCTGTTTCAACCCATAAAGAGCTTTATGTTACTGACAGACATGAGTAGGCTTAGAAGAATCAACAAAACCATCTGGCTATACCATTAATACCATCTCAGAAGTAGTACCATTGAGAAAGGCATTATTGACATCTAGTTGATGAAAAGACCAATTCTGTTGGACTGCAACTGCAATAAATACATGCACAATAGCAGCCTTTACAATAAGACTGAATATTTCACCAAAATTAGCACATGGACTTTGATGAAAACCTTTCACCCTAGACAAGCCTTGTGTCTACTAATAGAACCATCTGGATTATACTTGCTCTTAAAAACCTATTTGTTGCCAATTAAGTTCTGAGACTTATCAGAAGGAATAAAGGACCAAGTCCCATTCAACATTAGAGCATTGAATTCTTCGCACATAGTGGTTTTCCATTTTGGAAAAGATAAGGCGTGTTTGAAAGTATGAGGTTCTAAATTTGAATTAATAACACCATACACCTTGGGCTTAAAAATTCCATTCTTAGACCGAGTAACCATGGGATGAGAGGGAAGATTTGGTTCAGCAATGTTAGGAGAAGAATGAGGCACTGGTAGAACTGGGTGTAGGAGAAACAAATGAAGCAATTTCAGAATTTTGAACATTAAGTGATGGAGCGGTGGAAATGGGCATAGAAGACTAAGAACCAGAAGAAGGAAGACTTATAGTAGAGAAAAGGATATATTGGGGTCGAATTGGAGGGACTTATAGTAGATGTGCAGAATATGGACTGATAGGGAAATCTTTATTCATTAAATATAATTGTTAGAAATGTAAATTCTCCTTGTTTTACTTGGACAAACATAGCCTTTATGAGCATTACTATGCCCAAGAAAAATACACTCGATAGAATGAAACTAGAACTTGGACTTTTGATAAGGTCGAATACAGGGAAAACATGAACAGCCAAAACATCTGAGAAGTTTGTAATTAGGTATTTTGTTGAACAGTTTTTGAAAAGGAGACAAACCTTCAAAAACAGGGTTTGGTAATAGGTTTATGGTGTACACAGAAGTTTTAATAGCCTCCCACCAATATTTCATGGGCAACAAAGCTTGAGCAAGAAAAGTAAGGGCCATTTTAGTAATATGTCTATGTTTTCCTTCCACTCTCCCATTTTGCTGATGGTCATAGGGACAAGAATGTTGGAATTCAATTCCATTTTGTGCCAAGAACGATGAGAAAGCTTGAAATCTTCCACTAAAATTAGATCTTAAAGCTTTGATCTTCCTTGAAAATTTGTTTTCTACCAAAGACTAAGATGTTTCGAATGCATAAAGAGTGTCATATTTCACTTTAAGAGGAAAAATCTAGGTGAATATTGTATGACCATCAAGGAAAATAATATAGTACTTGAATCCTTTGTATGAAATTATTGGTGCAGGTCCCCACAAATCTGTATGAATCAATCTAAAGGAAAGGCAACATGACTTGTAAATCTAGGATAAGCACAACTATGAGATTTTCCTAATTGACATGCATTGCAAAAATCAATTGTTTTATTTCTCGAAACATTATGATTGAACATATTCATTACTCTTGACAATGTAAGAGATGTTGGATGACCCAATCGTCCATGCCAAAAATTCTAAAAACAAGAATCACTTGCAAAAGTTACATGAATTGAAGGAAGTGTTTTGCTATGTTGTGGTGTAGGAAAACCCAATGATTTCAGCCTATGTAGACCATCAAGAACATCACCTTCAAGCAACACTAGACTTATGTGATGGTCCTTGATGCACCAAGAATTTGAATGAAATTCGAAAAAGACATTGTTGTCAATTGTAAGCTTAGAAACACAGCAGATTTCTCTTGATAGTAGGTGTGCACAAGATATTTTCAAACAGAGTGTAGAATCATGTGCAGAAAGATAATTATGTCCTATTTGTAATATAAGATAGATTGTCACCATTACCAACTACTAGTGAAGAATTACCTTCAAAATAAAAAAATTGCATTGAGATTATTCGGATCTGCAGTGACTTGATGAGATGCCCCACTATCCGTCAACCATGATTGATCAGTCATCGTGGTAGATGAGGAAAGAAATGCACTATTTGAGTTATTCTATCCAAACACAGATGGATTTGATCTCATATATGCAAAATCTGTCCTATAATAGTAGACAACAGTTGTGTGTCCAACTTTTCCATAGATTTGGCATGTAGGCTTGGAGTTAAAACTTGATTTACCACAACCTCTTCCTCCTCTTCCATTATTTGTTTGTTTTTGATTGAAATTGCATCCACCTTGGATGAATCCTAAGTTCATTTGTTGGCCTGAAGATGTGTTCTTAATAGAAAACTAATTTCCACTGTTATGATTTATGGAAATTACAAAATTAGTAGTTGTAGAGGAGGAGTTATTAGAAATAGAAACAACAGACAACTTATCGAGTTGTTCCAATTGTGATTTGAAGCTAAGCAATGAAGAATGCAATTCTTGCCAAGATAAAGATTCTTTTCTAGCAACAAGGTAGTTATAAGCAGATAATTAGTTAATAATCCTGCAAGTGTGCAAGAAACCAGATCGACAATAGGAAACAACTGTCCCATAGTAGACTAAGAATCTGAGTACTCCTTCATCTTAATGAGATACTGAGACATTGTCATTTCATCTTTGTGCGTAGTTTATTTATCAAATCTACAGAGCTATATACGTGATCTATTATGAGCTCCACAAAGTTGCTCGATTGCATTCCATGCTTCATTTGATGTTGATTTTCCAATGATTTGTGCAACTACAGATTCTATAAGATAATTTAGCATCCAGCCAAGAAGAAGTTGATCCATGATCATCCATTCTTCAAATAATGGATTGAGTTGCACTTCTACCTTATCACCATTAGCAATTGTAATAGTTGTAGTTGGACATGGCTTAGTGCCAAAGAGATAGCCATCTAATTTATGGCCTCTGATAACTGAAAATACCATTGATTTTCACAACATAAAGTTGTTTCTATCTAATTTGATGGACATGGATTGTGTCAAGCTTCCTCCAAATGCTTGAGACACAATCGTTTTTTTGCTTCCTTGAGACATTCATTGGGTTGATGTATTGGATGATGAATCTGCCATGGCATTAGCCTTCAAACTCTGATACCAAGAAAGAATTCACCATTAAAGGTGAAATAGAGATCAACAGATAGAAGACACAACATAGAATATTGAGTCGTTCAATTAAAGAATATCATTCTATACAATTGTCTTTACACGTACGTACATTTACATCATCTGATCTCAATCTCTATAACGAAAGCAACTATTGTAATAGGCTTATCTAACAAGCTCAAAAACACCCCCTATTAAACAAGACAGATACATAAACCTGCATCTAAAAATAGTACTAAGATAGAGAAACAAAACTATAAACAAAACTATAAACTCCCCTGTTAAGCAACACACTAATGTTCTGTTCTCACACAACCATGCACTGTTTCAACCTTTTACTACTTGCTTTAAAAAGATTGGTCGATGATATTACATATATATAAAGTTATGGCCATTGAATGTAAGATTTTAGTAGCTCTATGGTAAAAATTTTTAAATTGTCATAAATGTTTTGTCAAAACTTTAAGTTAAGTGATTTACAAATTTTTAAAAGATACATTTGTCCTATTATATCAATTTTAAGATAATTTAAATTATAAATCAAATAGCCATTTGAATTTGGTACAAATCCAACTAATAGAAAATAAAAAATTATTGCCAGCAGAATGCAATTTCAATGGCCATTACATTTTTATTTGGAGTTCAATTTTAGTAACTTTTAACCCTTTGAAAAAAACCTTTAGTCACCTCTTTTCAACAATTTTGAAAAAATTAGGATCATTTGAAGATGACAGATTCTTTTCTTGATTTGATTTTCAATTGAGAATATTTTAATTATTAGAACATGTCAAGTTTTTCTTGACTTGGTGTTGAAATGAGAAAATTTATAATGACGTGAGTATTAGACATTTCAATCTCTTGATTTTATTTTCAAATGAAAAAGTTATAATTATTGAAAGATGACACATTTTTCTTATTTTAATTTTCAAATAATAAAGTCATGATAATTATTTAAAGTTTCTTAACATGCTAATAAAAATGTTTATCGTCAGGTGGTGAATTTCACTAGCTCGTGTTCATTATTGCATACTCCAAAAAGAATTTAGTTACTTTAAATAGCCAACTTTCTTTTTGATGAGAATAATGTAAAAGTATTTCTCAATAATGCATTATTTACTAGATCATCCACATGGTGCACTTTGCAGAGTTTCTTTATACATTTTCCTATTGAGTCTCTTGGGAAATATTTAAGAGCAAAATTTTGATTTTTCTCTCAAAAAGGAGAGGCTTTGAAGGAGTTTAATGGGAATAATTTTGTTAAGGTTGTAGGGTGGTAATGAACTCTTTTGTCTTGGAGCTAGGAAAGTAACTCTTATAAAATCCCCCCTGTATCGTTTATCATGTCCTGTTTTAATATTCTTAAATAGTCCTAAAGAAATTTTTTTCAAAATAATGCAACTATGGGTGCTGCTTTTTGTGATACTCTTAAATTTTACTAATATTTTTATAATTTGGATGGAGAGGGTACATTAAAGATAATTAGAAAATACTTTTGTAGGTGATTGTGTTGATAACAAGTAAAAATGAATTTTTTTTAATGTTTAAATACCTACAATAATGATGAACCAACATGCACACGACCTATTGTACCACATAATATATAATAAAAGTTAGATTAGTACCAAAATAAATAAATAAATAAATAAATAAATATATAATAAAAAAACATCACATACCCTTGATTTTTAAAGGCCTCAAAATACATGTAAGTACCTTTATATATAATAAAATTATTATAAATATGAATTTACTCTCTGGTTATTTTGATGGTTCAAAACTTTTAGCAATAACTACGAGATTAATGTTTTATTCTCATCTAATACATATTTTTGGTTTTTACACTTTAACACCAATAAATAAATAAATAAATAAATAAATAAATAAATAAATAAATATATATATATATATATATATATATATATATATATAGAGAGAGAGAGAGAGAGAGAG
>JAJIYU010003923.1:0-25636 GCA_030144865.1 Tinospora cordifolia
TTTTCTAACTCATTTCTTAGAGCTTGTTATTCTATGCATTATGAAAATGAGATTATATATTGTGATGAATCTGCATCATTTTAATTGGGTTTTAAATGAAAAGTGCACCGAATCTCGAGGTCAGAGAGTACAAGGTTAGGATGAGTTGTGTCGGTCTCTCATATGACCCCGAGAAGTGACCACCTAGCATAGAGTGCCCGCCAGGGGGTTCTGTGGCCTACGATGATGGCAACGGCAATAAGACCTAATCGGGTAGTCACTATAAAACAACGACAATAATTCTTGGTTGGTCGTTACGATGATGACAACGACAATAAGACCTAATCGAAGTCTACACAATGCGCCTAATTGTCTGCAACCTGCTCGAGTGATTTTTTGTCGCCTCGGAGAACTTGCGAGCCTCGGTGAATGTTTTCATTATTTAGTCGTTTTTGAATAAAGGTGCACGACTGCATTATGAATTTAAATTGTATTTGCTGTTGCATTCACTTGCATAATGCCATGGCTCATGCATTCATGTCACATGTTTTAATTGTGGAATACTTGTTTTAAGTTTAAATTAGACTGCATTACTCACTGAGCCGCAGTGGACAATTAGGCTCACTACTCTAACTTTTCAAGTTCTTCAGTAGCGGATAAGGGCAAGGGAGTAGTCATCGCATAGAGTTGCGTTTCCTTACTCTTTTTTGGTAGGACTTCTTGTATTTCCCTTTCTGTTATTGTATTTTGAGAGGTAGAACCATGTATAGGAGTGAATAAAGCTTGTATATAATGGATAGTCACTCCCGTTGCTACACATGTTATAATGACCCATTTTGGAAATATCAAGTTCTTATTGATGTTCGTGTGTAAATTTCTTCTGCATTCCTTATGGTTACTCTGGAAGTGTGTGATGCGGTGTTATATGTTGAGGCTTAATAGTGTCTTGGCAAGCTCGACTTGCAGACGGGTTTGTTGGAATACTGTGCCAGTCAGTTCGTCCTTCATCCTAAGGAAGGGGTCTCGACACGTCATATTTACTAAAATTACAAAAAGAACTCTTTTAAGGTCTTGTTGTAAAATTCTATTACCAAAATACCTATTTGACAATCATATTGTGAGTAATTTAAGAGTTTATAATGAAGTAGTGAATTTTTTTGGGAAAAACACATTTCTATAGAAGAAAATAAAAATAAATACATAAATATCACTATTTTTATTTTTATACATATACCGAAAATTTAATATCAAAAATATCAAAAACTATTGATTAACAAGTATTAGTATAACATTAGTATACAACCAGTATAACATTGATATA
Source organism: Tinospora cordifolia (assembly GCA_030144865.1). Taxonomy (NCBI): domain Eukaryota; kingdom Viridiplantae; phylum Streptophyta; class Magnoliopsida; order Ranunculales; family Menispermaceae; genus Tinospora; species Tinospora cordifolia. Next base: position 1,301 of record JAJIYU010003923.1, read on the forward strand.
ACATTTAGTTTATAAACAATGATATAACATTTAGTTTATAAACAATGATATAACATTGATATACTATTAGTGTAATATTAGTACATGGTGCGATAAAAACTATCAATTAACAATTATTAATATACCAAAAGTTGGTATATAGTCACTACAACTTTAATATATTGTCAATATACACTGATATAACATTTAACTTACAATTAATAGTATACAACACTGAAAAAACATTGATATATGGTATACAATTGGCATACAGTAGTGGAAAAAATATTAGTATACAATGCTAAAAAAATAAGTATATGGTATATAGTTGGTATGTCATATACATATGTTATTCATCAGTATTCATCATTATTCGTGTTGATTTTTTTTTGGTGAACAAAGTCTTCCCGTTATTCACTATTCATTGGTATTCATCACTGTTCATCACTGCTTGTCGTTGCCCCCTCATATCTGGTTTTGTTGTGGCTTGCCTGTGCTGGTGAACGAAGTCTTCCCAAAGTTTGCCATTAGAGCTTCAATGGTGAGCAGCGGTGACGATGAGTAGTGGCGAAGGCAATGAGGCTATTCAGTGTATATATATCAAAGGCGATTCAATGTACAAATATTATAGCAGTGAGGCGATTCACTGAATGATGTTTTCCCAAAGGATGCCATTAGAACTCTGATGGTGAGGATGCGGCAGCAGCAGCAGCAAGGGGCAACAGATGCAGTCGCGAAGGCAGTGAGGTGATTTAGTGTACAAATATCAAACATGGAAAAAAACTCGATTTCTTGATAAGATCTTAGAGCAAACAGGAGGCTATAGAGTAGATCGAAGGGGATTTATCCATTAATTGGCTTGTTTCTTGATCATCGAATCATCATCATCATCCATGGGCGAAATAGGCTCCAAAGGAGATCAAAGTTTTTCAGCAAAGGGTGTTTTCGGAAACAATGAGATCCAAAAACCACAACAAAGGCAAATCCATAAACCACAATAGAGGCATAAAGGAACACAAACATCAAAGTTCGAATAACAATAGTAATGCAACAACAATTGAAGGCGATGGCAGACTACAATGAACACAACAACGACGACAGGTGAATTCTGAGCAACAGTAGCAAAATAGCTGCCAAAACAAAGGAAAAATGAGATGGAAAATGGCCAGTAGAGACAATGATGAGCATAGGCAGATGGACGGCTAAAAATGGCGAACAAAAAGGGTAATAAAGGGGACTATATCATGAATCGTTCGCATAACAAGGTAATCGGGCGAGCAGATCTGAATTGCAAGTAGGAATAGATCTGAATCGCAATCTAATAGGGACGATGGCAAACAATTCGAACAAGAGGCAATTAACCGAACAAATTTGAATCGCAAACAGGAATAGATTTGAATCGCGAGCTAGCAAGGATGAACATCCGGGACATATATATATATATTGGTATATTTAATAATATTTAACAATATACGGTACACATCAAATTTTGTAAAAAGGTCATATACATTAACGAAAATAAGTTTATTTTTTGACATTTTCTATAATTTTCTCAATTTTTTTCCTTTTTCATCACTGATTTGAGCTCGCCCAAAATTTCATTAGTACTTTTACCCTTAAAAAACTGAAGCATCTATAGTAACTCTATACCATTCTATATTCACAACTCTTCTTTTACTCTATCCACTACTTTCTTCTCCCTAAAACCCTAGCCCCTGTTGTTATGAAAGATTATGATTTTTTTATTTTTATTGTTAACACATGGTAAAAAAAATATAGATATTAAGACTAAAAAAAGTTAGAATGCCTCAACAAGTTAAGAAGGCAAGTACAACCATGAAAGATATAAAAGGTTTTCATGGGAACATTATAAATCAAAAATCATGATCATGCTCTAACTTATTAGTAAAGAAAAAATGAACTCTCAACCCTTTGATGATAGTGTTCCAATATAAATTATTGGAGTAGGCGAATGTTTGCAAAGATTTCAACCGTTAGATCCCTCTATTTAGTAACAATATAAACTTACATTTTTACCTTTTTGTAGTTTGCATATAATTTTTTAATTGATGGAATTGAATCCTATTTAAAATAAAAATGAAGCAAAAAGCTTGCCAATGTAATAAGGTAAAACTGTTTAGATTAGTTTAGCCACTCAAGACTGAACTACAATAGTTCAATTGACATTGACCAAACTACATATAGCATATTCTATCAATGTTGATTGAGTTTGAGTGATTTATTCAATAACAAACTTAGAAAATCGATTTAATTGAATCAGTGTGCTATTTTTCACAAAAATATTGAAATAAATAAGAACATACCTCTGCTTCAACATACCTCTGCTTCACATACATTGTCACATGTTCTATTCTTGTGTAATTATGCAACTAAAATACATTGGTACTGATAGTTTAAATGACATAACCTTACGTTCTATCAAATTGCATAACAATAGAATGGTGATTAAACACTTTGAAATCATGCCAGAATGATCTAATCTTTCCAATAATAAATTTTAAAGGTTTGAAATAATATTTAGGAGAAAAAAATATGTAAATTAGAGAAAATTTTAAAGCTTGAATTGAGAAAGGAAGAACAAGGAGAAGATATTAATCATTGGACGAGTGCATGAGATAGAAATGGTAAACCAATTGAAAGTGAAGTTTTTATCCCAAGTGACAAAGGATGATTTGCCAAATAGTATCTTCTAAAAAAGTATTAAATTGATTGTTAAAGTTTTATTAAAAAAATGTAATAATATTTATAATTATTAAATAACTAATTGATGTATATTTAAAATGTATTTAAAATTTATTTTCACTAATTATGAATAAATACTTATGTTAATAAATTTAGCATTGTTTTGTCGTTTTATATTGTAGGTTTTAAGGTCGTGGCAGAGCTCACGTCCTGTTTTTTTTTTTCTTTAACACACCCGGGGTCGCCCATTTTCATTTGAAAAACCCTGAAAAACCGACGGTTTAGCTTGGACCTGCTTGCAGTAGCAGCAGCGTTTCCGCACCTCCTCCAACTTCTTTTTTTTTCTCAATGGCTGCTTCTTCTTCAAAGATAGAAAGCTTCGAAGATTTCGTAAAAGTTCACGCTCTTCTCCTCACAGCTTCAGGCATTCCTCCATCACTGCACCGCCAACTCTTTCAGAAACTATCCGCAGAGATATTCGATGGCGGAAGCTTCTTTCAAGTCGAAGCCTGCGGTGAAGACCCTCAGAGGCGATTGGTCTTCACTGCTGATTCAATGGAGAAGGAATCTCAAGTGTTCCTCATCGACCACGCCTGGACGTTTCGTCTGGCCGATGCTCGAAAACAGGTCCAACTCGCAAACTTAGTGTCGGATCTCTATAATTTCGGGACTATGAATCTTTTTGGTTGATTAATGCTGGATTGCCAATTCGTGGTTACTATTATTTATGCTTATTTAGTTGAATGTTAGAATCCAAGGCTGCCGTTAGGTTGTGCTTCCTACATAGTTCTCTGAATCGGAGAATTTGTGATCGGAAAATAAATTTATATTTTCAATTTAACGATTTGTGTCCCTAGAAGCTGCATAAACTCGCACGAACTTTATTCTTTTCTTTCTGTTATTTATCTGGTTTACTATACGAACATATTTTCTGTTTTTAGTTTTAAGTTTCTTTTGGAAAGTGTATACTACGTGTGATTAAGCTTTTAGCAGACTTCTGGCTCTGCAACCTTAAAAGCATCTTATTTAGTGATGTTTTTGTGCTTCTTTGCTTTTTCCTTATTTCCAAGAATTTATAACTGACCTTCAAAATTAATAGTACACAAAGGTCAGGGATCCTGTGTAAACTTATGAGTCGATGTTATGTATATGATTTATTAGATGCAGTCAGGTGTGTTTTTCTGGTTGTTGATTGAAACATGCATGATGAGTACTTATTCATGCTGACATGAGGGGAAATATATACTTTGGATGCATCAATTTTAGCATAACGCTAGTATTTGTTGAGAATGCATCTGATGTTCTATTTGAGTCCTATTGATGCTGAAGCACCTTTTAATTGTGTCTGTGTAGCTCCTGGAAATTCCTGGATTAGCTCAGAGAATGGCTTCATTGATGTGTGTAGATCTTGATTTGGCTTCAAATCATGAAGAATCCAGTGGTGAACCTGAGGAGTTGCATGAAAAAGAAAAAGATGTTATGGAATTACTACGGAGGGAGATTCATAATGCAGGAGGAAACAGTAAATCCTGTGTATGGTTAGAGCTAGAAGAGCTAGATATTGATGATGAAATGTTGTGTTCTCTGGATTTGTCCAGTAAATTTCCGGTTAGTTACTCTTATTTTCACAGTATTCATGCATGTGAACCTGTTGTCTTTTGCAGCTTTTGAACTTCTTCACTCCTTTTATGAAGTCGCTGAGGTTAGAATTTGAGTTTTGATCTCTAGAAGTTTGTTTTGGAATGGTGATTCTTCGAATAGAATGAACAACTATGATGGATTTTAGCTCATCAGAAGTAAACTATGTTTAAGCTTTAAAAAATTATTATGAAGCTATGCGACTAGAAATTGATCCCTGTGATCAAAGTTATATACTTAATAACATAAGCCTTATTTGCACAACCAATGGAGAACTATGAGTTATTTACTATGGTCCCATTGATGGGATTTGGGTTGAAGGATTGACTGATAGACATTCATGTGCTGAATGTGTGTGTCTGACTTGACCTTTGAATAGCTATTTTGTAGGTGATACAGTATCCAAATGTTCCTTAAATGTGTACTATTGTGCAATGTTCTAAGTTCTAACTTCCCTTTCCTTATAAGAAATTATCTATTTTATGTTCTAAGAACGGCATAAAATTACTTTTTTATAGCTTTCAGGTGCCGTGGTTTCTAACAATTGCAATTCCTAATTACATCACTTTGGCTGAAGATTTAGCTTAATCCAATTTAACAAGCTCAAGAAAATGAAATAAATGTTGGAATAAGCCTTTCCGTTGACTTTATCCCCTTTTTACTCTGATGTGTGTTGGATTTTGAGTTCTCTAGTTATTAGGTAATGTGGGGAGTCATAGATCTGGGAAGAAGAATAGAATGTTCTGCATTGCATTAAATTTTAATTTACAGAGTGAACCACATTCTCTCATTTCATCACATAATCTTTTTCTGAAATTTGTTTTTTCTTGTTTTTTTTATGAGAAACTTTGTTATGATCCACAATCTGATACCAATTGTGTTATTATCTTCTTCTTTTGAATCAGAATCTGATTGCACTTAGTCTGTGTGGGAACAAGCTCCAGAATGCTGAAGCAGTTGTGCGTGAAATTTCTAAATTTAAAAACCTTGGAGCTCTCTGGTTAAATGAGAACCCAATTATCAGAAACTGGTATGGCTTAATTATACATGTTGATATTTTTTTCTTTTATCTTCTGATTAGTCAGTTTTTATTTTTTTTTTATTTTTTATTTTTTTATTTTTATAAATATTCTTTCATTCATGTTGAATGTATGCTATTTCAAGCTTATAGGTTTATCCATATTAAGTTGGTATGTGCTTACCCATCTCCTTATTATTCTCAAATTACTTTGTTATAGGCTTTCTCTAAATCGGTAAAAACTATTCAAACAATTTCTGTGGTCAATCTCCTGTGCATAGATCCAACTTGATTTCCCAATACTACAGCTTGGGTTTTAATTGACTCTCTAGGACTTTCTCCTACAACTTCATTGTATGACTTGTGAATTTGATAACCTTTATCTTTTATTCATTCTTTTTTTAGGGGAAGAAAAAAAAAGCCAGCACAACCCACATACTTGAGGGTACCAAAGGTACTGAAAGAACTGACCAAACAAGAGAACAGCTGCAGAATGCTAATTGAATTAACCTCATTCCTGTGCTAATCCAAAGCATAATACCCTCACAAAAACTACAAGTTGCAAAAAGTGGAATATTTCCCAATCATCGAAGACAATTTGGCTTGTCTTCGAACTCTAATCTTCCTTGCAAACCTCATGTCCAGATAATGGCAAGCTGACTTTCCCATCAATTTGATAACTTTCTAATTAAAACAACTATCAGTATTTCTTTTATCTAAAACAGAGTTATTGAAACCTTCTCCTCCACTCAAGCACAATTTTCAATTGATAGAACTTTATGAGGCTTTTGATAATCTTTGTGCAGTGATATTTCCAACATAATCAGGCATTCTTTGAATCATTTTATATCCAATTGCTTGTTGTCTGTTTGGTTCAGGCTAAGTGAATAGTTATGGTTTTAGGTGGTAATTTGAAAATGTGTAGGTAAAGAATGATGAAATTAATGTTACAAAATTCTTTAAACTTACCCATAAGGAATTGGCAAGGTGGGTCCGTCTTACACCTTGGGTCTCATGGGTCCTAGCCTTATTAAATATTTATTTGTTGTTTTCTGTGTTGAGCTAAATATCTGATCTCAATACAAAGAAAGTAGAGGGATAATAAAGAATTCCAAGCAACTTCATTATTTTGGAAGATTCTTCAACCATTGGGATTTATAGGACAAGTTGCCAAAATTTATTACTATTTGCAAAGGTTGAAATGACTTTCTAGAACTTTTATAAACCATTAAACCCAAAAGTTATAAATGATGACTGGAGGCCCAATAATGCATGTCAAACTACCATTAACACTTCCTCTCACGTGCTTGCAGCATAGGGTTAGAAGAAAGGGAGAAAGAGATAAATGTTAATACTGGAAAAGGGAAACATACCCATGTAAACATAGAGACTTGAACCCAAAAACCTCCATGAAACTAATGTTTTGATGCGATATCAGAAATCATTGAACCAAAAAGTTGCAAGTGATGGACACCAATGCATATCAAGTTAGCATTAACAAAAAGGTGAAGAGAAAATAATTGTTAATTTCTTATGGTTTGACTACGTAGAAATAATATGTTGAGAAATAATTAAGTACCCAACAAAGAGTTTTAAATGTTCTAGATTAAACCATTAAACGAGAATTCTGCTCTAGAAATGAGAATGCTGCTCTAAAAGCGAGACACACTTACAAAATTATTATGTATTAAAGTTTAATGACTGAGAATTTGTAAAGCCAGGTATATTCCATTTGATTATGATTCATATAGATACAAGTCTGACATCCACATAATTCATTATAGTTTCGTAAAAGATCATATTTGTTATTATTTTATTTCATTTTTTAAATTTTATTTTTTACCCAGTAATAAATCCACTACATTTTCATATTTTTTTTGGTAATGAATTAATTGGTCCTTTCATATGAAACAATTGGTTGAGCCTTTATCTTAAACCAAACAACTTTAGTTGACATTATTTTGTTTGTATCATTTTTGTGATTTTTAGCTTGTTTAATTTTGAATTTTAGAAATGTTAGTTGAAGTTGAATGTCAGATGCTTGATTGAAAGTCATCCAGGATGCCTTAGAAATTTTGGTGACTCTAGGAGAAAAAATGGGTCCTTCATGGTCATTATGTTGCATTATACTAGTGGAGATACATGCCATTTATCCTCTGAAGCCAAACATACATTTAAATAAATGTTTTTATGTAGTTTTCCTGCAATATATTTCTAAACTGCTAAGAATATAATTGGACACTTATTTTATTTCCAGTGATGATCTGATGGATTCAATTGTTGAAAGAATTCCAAGATTGGAGATATACTGCTCGCGTTTGACGGATAATTTTGGTGAGTGGGCATTGGGTTTCTGTGGAGGAATATATGGGAAAGATATGCCAGGCTGTTTTGACAATGCTTCCCATGCATTGAAGAGCTTGACCTCTCTTGATCTGTCAGACAGAGGCATTCGATCACTTACAAATAAGGTGAAATTGGTGACTTCACAAGGACTTCTGCACTTTATTTCTTGTTCTCTGTAGTTTGGGACTAGAATGTTTTCTTTTAGCATTCTGCTTCTCAGAAAAAAAAAAAAGTAGCGGGGAATCTGCTTTGACATTTATTATTGTCTGTTATGTTTCTGGAAGGAATATGGGATTGGCCTCTAATCCCTTTATTTTAATGATAGTTGCTCACATTGGCTACAGTTCTTGGTTCTACTTGAATGCTAATTCTCCTTTTCTTTTCATCAGAAATTTTCTTCTGAGAAAATGCCCTGTCTTTCACATTTGAATCTTCGGAGCAATCCCATGGACCAAATTTCTGCAAATGGCTTGTTCAAAGTTCTAAAGGAATTTAATAGCTTAGAATCCTTGGAGGTATAATTTTTTTGGTTTTGGACATATGTATCTATTTTGATTGCAATAACTCTTGTGGCCAAGCACTAAATTCATATTGCTATTCAGGTGGATATCCCTGGACCTCTTGGTAAAAGTGCTATAGAAATCTTTGAAGCTCTTCCACATCTTTCTCTACTGAATGGTGTAAATACATCAGAAATTTTAGAGACAGGAAAGCATTGGATTGATTCAAATCTCCGTCCTCGTTTTCCCCAATGGGATCCTGATGAGCCTCTTGCTGATCGTGTTATTGGTGCGATGTGGTTGTATTTGATGACATATAGACTTGCTGATGAGGAGAAGCTTGATGAAACTTCTGTTTGGTAGGTATAATTGTTTTCATTCAAAATATTAAACATGCATCTTGATCACCATGTGTTACCCATGTTTCCATACATCTTAATGTTTAATTTGAGCTTTTTGACTTTCTACTTGATTGTGCAAATATTTTCATTTTTTTTCCTCAACTACTTTTCAGTTATGTGAAAATATGCTTGACTTGATGAAAAAACTTTAAATAAATGCACTGATGAGAATTGGCATCTGGATTAAAGCATTCAATGTATCAGTTCTTTCAAGGTGCCAAAGTGATATGTAGGTGATTTGACCAACACAGGTGAGGTAGTTTATAAGTGATAAGAAGGAAAATATTGTAAGGTGTTGTATAATTAAATATATGTTACATAAAGGCAATGATAAGGTATTTGAAATACATAATTACATATGTACATAGAAACACTAACATAGTAATAATTGACATAAATACTGTAGAACAAGAATTGAGGAAGCACTATGAATTGGCAAATGCCAAGCAACAATCTTTATTGATGACTCTTTGTTGCCTTTTACACTATATTATGAATGCAACCGCAATGGAGAAAGCCTTAACATGCATTTAATGTTCTCAAAAGGTAGACCATGCAAATATAAGTTTTCTTATTACTTAATTGTTTACTCAATCAACCATAGAGGTGAGGTGGTCTGATCTATTGATAATTGGGCTATTTCTGCTCAATTTGTAGGTTGTGCAGTCCACTGTCCACGTTGGTTGAGTAATTCAGACGACTGGCCTACTTACCTGACCCATTACTCTTAAGAAAACTGTGAGGCTGGACCGGGCATTTAATAGTCTACAAGATTCTTTAGCTTTGTTTTAAGATACACATGGGTGCACTAGACATTTCTGGCCAACCGGCCTGCTCATTTTTAAAAAATGACTCATCAGTAGGTTGGGTTACTTTATTGATGTAACTGATGCACTTAGGCCACTAGTTGCTCGAAATGGATGGCATGCTCAATGGCCAATGCGAGAATCAAATTTGGGATCTATACTTTTTGCTAAAAGCCCCAAGCCATTAGCCCAACCATAAGTTGTTTGCATTTGTTTCTTTTCACCCTCATAATGCCTTCGGTTGAGTTTTCATTCTCAACAATACTATGGACAAACCATCTCAATGAACTTTCACTTGAGTTATGATCTGTCTATACTAGTCTTACTTGTACGCAAGAGTGCTCATCCAGATTTTCATCTTTCTATTCACAATCATCCTTTTCTCTTTGCTTGCTCATATTATTATTGCATTACTTTTTGTTTCCCAAAGTGTTGGTGACATTTCTAGTTCTAATAATTTATTATATTGTGTGACCTCGACAGCATTTATTGGTCTGCAATTTAATGTTTCTTTATATGGATTTGATGACCTACTTCCCAGAAGCTGCAATCAATGCATTGTCATGTTTAATTTTACACTTGATCTTGTTAGTTGGAAAGAAAATGAAGCAGTTTTTCTACATGTTTGTACTTTTATCATGCTTTGTGATTGGTATGTAATATTTTTGTGTGAGGACATTTGTTTGTACCGTTATTTATAGCTCCAAGTGAGTTTCATAGGCACTGTTTCTTAGTCTAGTATTTCTCCCAGTGGCATCTGACTTTTTTGATGCATCCCAGGTATGTGATGGACGAGCTAGGTTCAGCTTTGCGACATAGTGACAAGCCAAATTTTAGGCTGACTCCATTCCTTTACATGCCAGATGGGAAATTGGCATCAGCTATAAGGTGGCTCATTTCTGGCTTGCCTTTATCTTTGATTAACCTATGCACGTTATTATTATTATTACTATCATCATTGTTATCATCATTATCATTATCATCATCATCATCATCATTATTATTATTATTATTATTATTATTATTATTTATCTATAGAGCATAATATTGACAAATATTAATTTAGCAACCCTTTATCATTATTCTCTTTGAAACTGCAATCAGATTTTGGTTAAAAGGACATGTTCAAGGTGCAAGCTTCTAGATACAAATACTTCATTAAGTTCTAAACATGAATTGGAATCTCCTTGTTTACTTGCTATATTAACTAAGTAAGGCCAGACTATGCATAGAATATAGATGTTTATAATGAAATTTTAGAAAAAACGTATTAAAGCTAATTAACAAAGTAGCAATCAAATTAATCCATACGAATTTGAAGTATATTGCACTTTTTGAACTTTTTTGACTAATACTATTTAAAGAGAATTGGTGAAGCTTCAAATGTATTAGGATAATACCATTAAAGATGACAAATATTTGAGTTTGAAGCTCAATCTTCATGCAAAAATGGGTAGAAACTAAGAACCAGTAAAGAAAATCAATATTGACTCGAGAATGAGAATACAAAACTATGAGAAATTTGTACATTCGTACGAAGATCCTCTTGCATATAGTAGAATTTTTGAGGGTATCTTGGCTTCTTTAATCACATTGATTGACTAGTTGGAATTGGATTTTAATTTAGGATTGCCTCTTCTTAAATCTTATGATAAGATCCTTGCTGTGACATCAATGTTAAGTTGGTTTGCTAGCATTATTAAAGGTTTTCATTCTACTTAAATTAATTTGTTTAAGACTCATTATCATCTTATCATATAATTGCACTTGTTCTAGCTTATCTTGAACAATATGGACTTTCTTAATGTCTCTATCATGTCAAATATTAACAAAGTTCTCTATGTTGCATTGGACTTCTCATCATTATTTCCAAAGCTTGAGTGATAAATGTTGAGGGCAAAATCCAAAACTTCAATAATTCAGTAAAGAAATTAACGTGTTAGTATTTTTTGGCATATTTTGGACTTCATATCTTGTTTTAAGGTCCATGGATTTTTTCTTTCTTTCAATTTTTTTTTCTTTATACATATATGTATATAAAGAAATTAAGAAAATATATGTATGAAATGCATTATAAAGAGCCATAGTGACTAATTGGTTTGTGATTGTGAAAACTTATCCCAACCTCTTATCTACGCCAACATAGAATAATCGAAAGACAAAGAACTATTGCTAACCAAAAAGAGGCTAGCAAATGCAATTTGTCCCACACAGCTAGTGAATGAGAGAATGCATATGTTTAGAAACACGTGAATCGCACTCCTCCCAAATAGACCACACCATCGCAAGATATATGATAGTTCCATGTTTGCATTACCTTGGAATTATGAATTCAAACAAGGGATAGACCCAATGCTGTTCACCCACCTGGGCTCCGACTACCATAACCACAAAGAAAGACCATAACTTGTCCCAAAGAGCTCCTGTAGAACGGACATTCAATAAAAATATGGTGGATTGATTTTGTTTGTTGCTTACTAGGAAAGCTACAATGTGGGGATAACAAGTTGTCAGGAATCTAATTCGTAAAACATCTCCCAACTTTACTTTTCCATGTGCAACAACCCACCCAAGAACTTATGACTTTTTTATGGAGCTTTTGCTTTCCATGAAGGTTCATGATTAGGAAATAGGAGAAAAGTCAGGTTATCCAAAACAGAAAAAAGGAAGGATGCTTTGTTTTGCAGTTCTCCTTCTAAGTGTATACAGCTATTTGCTTTTGGTTTTATGGAACTTATGACTTTTTTATGGAGCTTTTGCTTTCCATAAAGGTTCATGATTAGGAAATAGGAGAAAAGTCAGGTTATCCAAAACAGAAGAAAGGAAGGGTGCTTTGTTTTGCAGTTCTCCTTCTAAGTGTATACAGCTATTTGCTTTTTGATCATTGCGTGCAATTTGAACTCATGATTTCCAGCTTTTCTATCATATGGCCAACTCAAAAAGTTCATAAAGGTGATGAGTGTACTCGAGACTTCCTATTCGGTATTGGGGAGGATAAGCAACGGTCTGCTAGGCTCACAGCTTGGTTTCATACCCCCAAGAGTTATTTTATTGAGGTAATTACACACACTTCATTGTGAATTATGTTGTCATCTGCTTATTTCTTATTTATTATCTGCTTTTCTCATTTAGGCATATGAAAAGCATCGCCAACTACTTAATTCCAGGAAATTTGCATCTACTTCTTACAATGAGCCTTTTATGACAACCAATTTGCTTCAAGACAGTGGACGCCCTTTATATGTTTATACAGATATACCTCAAGTAGATGAGTTTTTGACACGCTCTGAATTCACAATTAGTAAGTATTTTGTGTTTGATTCTTATGCGGTTTGTTCTTGGACTAAACATTTGATAAATCCTTTCTTACATATTTACATTTTGTTCAGTTGAGCTGTTGATATCACTAGGATCATTAGAACATTTATGCAATTACTCTAATCAAATCTTGTTTTGGTGCCACTTTTCATGTGGTGTTTAAAACTGGGTATTTAAACCGTCTATATCTTTATAGCCAGGAAGGATTTTATGAAGTATAAGCTAGGTTTTGAAAGCCATGAAGTATAATTGATGTAGTTTCCTACTTTCCTTAAGCAAACATAAATGTAGCCTGAAGCTATTAACATTTTATGAAAACAATTAAAAACTAAGAATAAGTATGATTTACGTAATAGGACTCTCTAGACCTGAAGGAATGATGTGAATGGATGATCAGAACAGTGCTAGTTTGTTGGGCAAAATGCTATATGAAGTCTTCAGCTTATGAAAAGTTACATTTGTTAAAAACCAAATATTTTCAGTATTGAGGTTTTCGGTGATTGGAGAGTGGCTTAGAAGAATGTTGAACAGATAGATTGTAGCTCACAACTACTTCTTTCAAAATCTATAAGATAGGTTACTCCTCAGAATACGTATGAAACTTGTATTAACTCTCCCCATTAGGTTAGGGGGCAGCCACAATTGGCATGTTGATAGAGAAGAATGTTTTTTTCAGTTGCTGTTGGGCACAAAAATTTGAATTTTTGCATGAGGTATCTAAAACAAAAAGGGTGATTTATTGTTGCTTGTAACCTCTTAAGGTTCTTCCCCCACCATAAATGGAAATAAGTGAAAAACAAGCTCTTTTCTCTGCCGTTTTTGTTCATCATGGAAAAAAGAAGAAGAAGAGGTGATTGATGAATTCTGATCATTTAATCGAAAATTTGAATAATGAGGTTAAAACCCAAGACTTCTTATAAAACTAAACTCGATGACATGTTCGGTGCCATTTTTTTTAAAGGAAACAGAAAAAAGTGTGTGTATATATATATATAAACTTGTAGGAGTGATAAGTGTAAGAGCTGTACAACAAGACCCAAAGCTGTGTAGACCTATACAAAGTAAACCGGCAAAACAACCTCTAAGAACGAATGTTTGGCAACCCTCGCAACCAATCCGACCAAAGACAATTTTCAAATGAAAACTCAAAAGGAAGCCAAAGAATGGAACATATCCAAACTTCATCCGCGGATCCAGCCGTATCATGGTATATTTTGGCATTCCTTTCCTTCCATATAGACCAAATATTGGCCAAAAGACTGCGTAATTGCTTCTTAATTTCGATGAAACATGATCAATAAAAGGAAAAATGCCGTCCTCCTCAGATCTGCTCATCATCAGAAAATATAGGAGAGTAATGAAGCTATCTTCTCCGAATTTCACAAGAAAGTTTTAGCTAATAGGTGGATGCTGAGCGACTTTTGGTACTATGGTTGGTTTAGAAGGATAGGACTTCAAGAATCTTTGGAGAAATTGATAGTAATGACTTTGGGGGGCATCAGAATGTTCATCTATGTTGCATATCAATGGGTTACTGCTAAAAATGTTGTTGCTTAGGTGAGCGGTTGTGGGATTTGGGATCTATTTTAGGATATGTGTGGGAGGTCTTGGGAGAAAACTTTGCTCCTTGCAACTTGTTGTGAACTGGGTTGCGTTGTTTATATTTTTATATGATTTTATGATTTTTTTTTTTTTTTTGGTTTCCTGTTAAATCAACATGAGGAAGAGTACTATAATGCATGGGAACTACCAGGAAGCCTCAAAAATATTAGCAAGAACCCTTAGAAACTGAATAGGGTGTCTTAATTCTTTGCAAATATATATGGTGCAACTCAACAACCTCTGCCCAAGATACTTGGTATTATAGAGCTTATGAATACTGATAGTCCCCTTTCTAAATAGATGGACATTGGAGAAACATCTCGAGATGATCTCGTACTCCTTTGGAATCCCATAAATTGCCAATGGTGGTGTCAATTGGTTGTTCAACAGAATTGGTAACCTCTAGTGATGATTTCGTCTAATCTCACACTAATAGATTGCGGCAAATTATCTAGTTTGCTGGTCGTAGTTAATGATCAATAAACGCTGGAAATGAGTAATTGACATAAGAAGCACCAGGAGCGGAACATATGCAATGAGATCTATGTCAAAGTTGCATAACAAAATTGAAGAAGAATCCATAAATATATTGACAAGAACATAAACTCTATATATAGATGAAGAAGAGAAGTCATATGGGGTGCTTTATCCGTAGGCGTTACAAAGTGGGGAGAATTTTATGCCAATTCAGCGTCCAATTCCCTACACTGTACCCTAGACCCAGGGAAAGTTTACCGGAATTTGCTCATGTTCCCAAGCCCTATGACAATCATTACTACTGTTTTAAAATCCTGCTATTACATTCAAACCACACACACCAGCTGTTTAAATAGATAAATACAAACAAAATATATTTTCAAACTAAAATTCATTTAACCTTTAGGAAAAGACAAAAATGAAGAAACATCTGGAAGAACTAATGTCTGAGATATCTGGCTCCAGCATAGCGACAACTCTTTGATCGGATCATGCTTTTCCAACAGGTGATCAGAAGACTCCTCGGTCTTCCTGCATATGCAGCACCAGGACAAGTTTTTTGCACAGGGCCTTTCATTACCACGAATCATAATAGTGAAAACCTGTCAGTTCCAACTATAAGGTTTGCTATTATTGAACCTGCATATGAAGATAACTATACAGCTTTAACTGCAAGATCACTCTTTCCGAAGCAACAACTAATACAATATGATTACTTAAGTAAATGAAACATAAGCTATTGAAGATAAAGATCCTTTTATGGCCTCAAAAGTTGTTGTTTTTGTTTTTTTTTCCCCTTAAAAGTGGTGAGATTCTATATGAGCCATAGAGGCCATTGTGCCTTGGGAATATTAAATTACCTTTAATCATATGCAGTAACAAATTGGTTGGCTCCTAGGTGGGATTTACATTTACTGAAGCACTTGTTGAACCAAAAAAGAGTCCTTGGTCTATTTCTTGATTTTTCTGCACATGTAAAAATGGTTGAGTTTCCTTGTTTTGGCCCTTGAATTTAATGGAGTTTCTTATATAATATGTTTTATTGCAGCTACTGATCCAAGAATTGCAGATATTATTTGGACAAGTATGCAAGTTGATGAGGAAGTGAAAAAAGCTACTGGATTGACTGACAAGCAGTACATTAACCAATTTCCCTTTGAGGCTTGTCTTGTCATGAAACACCATTTGGCAGAGACAATTCAAAAGGTCGAGCAATATCTCTGTTTAATCTGTGGACTATGTATCATTAGCACTACGAGCTTTTACATGGAAGTTGGTGGTGAGGATTTAAAAGTTGTCTGTGAGTTACAACTTGTCCCAGTCTTGGATTTTCAAATGAGTCTGGCCATTACAATTTTGATTGTGTCATTGAGTTTTCATGTATATTAGGCTCAGTTTTGAATTAATGAGTGTTAGAGTTGAGTGGATATGTGCCCTTGCTGTACTTTGATTTGTGATAATTTGAGGGAAAAAGCAACTTTCCTTGACTTTCCATTTTCAAACAGGCACAAGGATCACCTCAATGGCTTCAGCCAACTTATAATCTAGAAACACATCTCTCACAACTCATTGGTGACTATTATGTTCGCAAAAGAGATGGGCTTGACAACCTATGGATTTTAAAGCCATGGAACATGGCTCGGACAATTGATACAACTGTTACTTCTGATTTGTCTGCTATCATTCGACTTATGGAAACTGGTCCAAAAATATGCCAGAAATATATTGAACAACCTGCTCTATTTAAGGGGAAGAAGTTTGATCTCCGATACATAGTCTTGGTTCGAAGTATGAACCCTTTGGAAATATTCCTTGCAGATGTTTTCTGGGTACGCATACTTTTTTCACAGAACAATTTTTATCCTTTTTCCTGGATCGGTTTTGTGCTTTACATGATTGCATTCTCATAATTTTTGCAGGTTAGATTGGCAAATAATCAATATTCTTTGGATAAGAGCACTCTTTTCGAATATGAAACCCACTTCACAGTTATGGTAAGTTTCATTAACTGATACTGATATAAAGGGACACATATCTTTATGTCTGGATAATGAACTATAAGTAATTCTGATGATAATTCCGAAGAAAAAGCAATGACAATTGACAAATTCCCCCTACATTTGTTTTTGATCATAGGAAATGAACAATTATATCAATGTAAAATGAAGTAAACAAAATGAGGAAAATCTTAGATGTTGGTTCCAGCTAAAATCTCTTCACTTTTTTGAGAGCTTTGAATCATTGTCTTCTTGCACTGTGCAAGAAGATTTTCTTTCTATCAAGTACTGCCGTTTCGCCTTCTGGTATCCTATGGGGGTATCTTGCTTTTATTTCTGTGTAATGAGAATGGTGGCATGTATACCATTTCAAAGTCCATCACATGACATTACCTCTATGTTTTTTCATCTGATCTTTCTTTTCTTCCTTTGGTAGAGGGATGAAGCAGGGGAATATAAACTATATAGAACTCCAAGTTGTGTGGTTTGTTGCATGCTCTCAAGCTATACTTTGTGATAACATTATGGTCTTTTTCCATTCTATTTCAGTTTTGTTGAATTTCATTATTATTTCCAGTCATAGTAACTGTTCTTTTTTTTTTTTTTTTTTTTTTTTGCTAAGCTGTGCTATGCTTTACAAACATCAACTAACTTTAGTTGCTCCTCCTGATTACGTTCATCAGAGATATATTTTTGCTTATCCTCTAAAAATTTTATGGATTTCAGAACTATATTGGAAGGCTGAATCACATGAACATAGCAGATTTTGTTGTGGAGTTTGAAAAGGAACATCAAGGTATTTGTTGGAACCCACTGTAAAGTCTTTAGTACTTTCTGTAGTTGTCCAAAATCATATGATTTAGGTTTTTTTTTTTTTTGAAGACCTGGTGGTATCCGGGGCCCCTCCCCTGACTAATCTGCCAGGGGGCTCGCGCCCGCCCCAAGGCCTGGACCCGGGAAATAACTAAGTGAGTGGCTGTAGCGAGAATTGAACTCGTGACACTTTGGGAGCACGAGCCCGTCCTGCGCCATCGCCCCGGGGGCCATATGATTTAGGATTTTGATCTTACAATTAACAATTCTTATGATTCTAATCATGGATCTCAATCATTTCACAGTTCAATTGTAAGATTCAGATCCTAGCCTCAGGACTCAAGCTTTGCAATTCTTATTTTTTTTAGAATATATATATATATACACTATGTTCTTAAAGCTCCAGAAATGGTTAAAAACTTTAAAGTGTTTTTGCATCTTTATACATAAAAAAAATCCTTCAGTTAAAAAAAGCCTTTAATAAAAAAAATGTTGCAAAAATAGCTAAAGGAACAAGGATTCTCTCTTTACTATAGTCCAATATGATAGCAAATAAAAAACAATATAGAAATTTACATCGTGATTCATTGTTATGCTTATTCTTACCAGTTTTTTTTTTTCCCTCTCCTTAGTAGCGTATTTTGTCCATAATATTTTAGCCTGGTTTGCTTTTCTTCCGATGATGAGTTGGACTTCATCATGAATTTAGCATTTGTTACACTTCATTCACATTTAGCACTAATCTCATGCATATGATATGAATTTATGCTTACATCCATAAACCCATGTACAGCAGCCGAGATTTCTTCTTGACTGTTACAATTTGTATTATTGTATATTATTCAAATTTTCATCTCAATGAGTTCCAATTTAATTCACTCTTTGACAACTATTGTATGTGCTATTTGTTATATCCATCTTCTATTTCATGCATAATTTGTTTTTTTTGTTTTTTGTTTTTTTTTTGAAACTGGAAACTATTATTAATAGTAATAAAAGCTAATACAGTCATCTCTTTTTACATCCAATTTTTCAGATTTTAACATCTAGCAAAACTTGCCTTGCAGTTAAATGGTTGGAAATCCATGAAAGGATTAGGAAAATGATACGAGCAGTGTTTGATTCAGCTGCAAGCCAGTACCCAGAAATGCACCAATCAACATCCAGGGCCATGTATGGTGTTGATGTTATGCTTGATTGCTTGTTTCAACCAAAGTTATTGGAGGTATGCCATTGAAAACATTTAAAATGTGTGTGGTTTGTAATTGGTAAAGTGGAAGTAATCTAGAATGAAAATTCTGAAAGTGACTTTATCAATTTGTAAAATCATAAACCAGTCATTTTCAGATTTGATGAACCGATCGTTTTGTGTTTTTTAGCATTCAAAGCAGAAACCAAATGGGGCCAAACTTTAGGAGTTCTACTCAATTAAGCACACAATTTTATATTAGGATTAGGATGTAATAAACATGTACAAGAGCATAAAAGTGTCTCTATCTTTTAATTGTTCTGTTTCAGCAGCTTCTTATTTGAAATCTCCAATAAATGCAGGTTACATACTGTCCTGATTGCACAAGAGCGTGCAATTATGATACAAAGGTGGTTGTTGGCAATGAAGAAGGAGAAACTGTGAAAGGTCGAGATTTCTACAACTTTGTGTTTGGTTGCCTCTTTCTAAATGAGACCAAACATGTGACCCCTCTCTAGTTGTGCCAAGAAAGAGAAGGTAGTGTTCTTAATCACAAATTTTTGATGTTTTATTCACTTGCTTCATGCTTGGTTAGATATAGCTGACCCATATAGTTGGGAAAGGCCATCGATTGTTTTGATTATGCTTGGTGTAAGATTTGGGTTATGCTTCTAACTAATGATTGCACTGCATTGGATTATTTGATAGAAAATAGCTTGTTTATTTTTTATTGACATAATTGATTTCTTTATGAAAAAGTTCCTCATTATTGCTGTTCTGACTATGTGATACCTTTATGTTCATTAATTGTGTGGTTTGCACATCTTAATGTAATGAAATTGCTTTGTATTTCCACTCAAAATACGCTACAACTATTATGAGAAATGCTAATCCAATTTGATTAGGAAAAAAAGGCGATTCAAGTCATCAAATTTCAGCACTTCCAATCAAAGTAAGTTACATCGGAGAAGTGCTAGTCTAATTTCATTTAAAACAAAAAGCAATACTGATCATATGCAGTTATGGGGACATCAACTTGAAATTTCTTTGAGCTATTAGATATAGTCAGTAAATTTGAATTTCATTGACATTTGAATGGCAGAACTAATAGCAACTTGAGACAGATTACTCTCAAATGGTTAAAGAATATAAGAATGGTGTTGGATTAAGTTATGCATCTTTCTTTGCTTGTTCAAGAGCTTCAA
Organism: Tinospora cordifolia; assembly: GCA_030144865.1. Lineage (NCBI taxonomy): Eukaryota > Viridiplantae > Streptophyta > Magnoliopsida > Ranunculales > Menispermaceae > Tinospora > Tinospora cordifolia. The sequence goes on from JAJIYU010003923.1 coordinate 21,293, forward strand.
CCAAGTAAGGAGACAAACTCAACGTTGGAAGGAAGAGATTCAAACATCTAGCAGGATTATCTATGGCTTCAACAATTCTTAAGTGTTTTAAAATGACTACTGAATATAGAGACGTTTTGATAAAATTAAAACATTGTTATTGAAATTGTTACGATTTCAAAGTTAAAACTTAATTATTTAATATTCTACAAAAGGATTAATTTATTATTTAAAAATTAATAGTATAATTAAAATTTGGCATTATTTTTGTCAAAGTATTTATGAGATTTGAAAACAAGTAGTAATTTAATGTTGAAAAATAAAACTTAGTTTTTAAATCTAAAAATTTTCAGGAAATCAAAAACGGAATATTGAGATAAACTATTTTTTAAATATAATTAAAATCTTAAAAATTAATGACATTTTTTAATAAAATATATTGTTACATTATTAATTAGTGATCTTGTTATAGTTAAAGCCATATCTAAATAGTTCTTAGCTAGTACAACTACAATTTAGTTACCTCATCAATACCTTCGAATTAAAGCTAGCTGCACTATTATGGTGTTGAAAAGAACAAGATTATAAATATCAGTGAAATTGTGATTTGAGTTACATTGTTATCTTTGTTAGTTTTATTATTACTTTTTTTGTTCTTAGACTTTTTGCTTGATAAGATTCTTAGTGCTTAATGTGATCATTCAGAACTATCAATAACTACTCCATTAGGTTGCTCACTTCATTGCAACCTCAAGCTATGTAGTGGGCTTTACCAAAGCCGTATTTCTAAGCTCTCTTACCTTTATTGCGATGCTCTTTGCTTTTCTTAAAAGTCATCAACTCATCAATAGTCTCATTTTTCTTATTTGGTTCCATCGCTAAAGTATCAAATAAAGCTGGATGTTTAACGCCCACATGGATTCACTCATCACTTTTGAGTATTGGTGTAAAGTCTTTTGTTTCTATTTATCATTTCTATTTGTTGGAAGCTAAACAAATTCCAATATAATATAAGGTACACAAATTGATGGGAAATATGTTGTCAAATGTGGAAGTAATTGCGTCTTGTTACATGTTTCTTTCTCAAATTTGAACCTTAAGATTCTGATTTGGAGAGTATTGGAGATGATGTTTTCTTTCAATGGTGTACTTTTCGTAGATTTGACTTGGTGGTTATTGGTACAGTCGACAAATTTGTCATTTTGTAGGAATCAACAAAAAAGGCAAATCTTTTATGATACTCTAGATTTGACGTAGTTATTGATGGAGTTAATAGATTTGTTATTTCCTAAAACCTCTTATCTTAATGAAATAAATCAAAAAATAAATTTTGGTTCAAGAATGAAATTTTATTAAAATTATCCACATCCGGTTCATACTACTTACCATTTGGTGTTTATATGAAGAGCTGTTATTTGTATATCTAATGCAACTACCTATGATTACGACATTGGTGGAGTTTGTGAGTTACCTATGACTACCACAGTGGTGGATTTTGTGAGATATGATTGGTCACAAAACCTTTAAAGGTTGCCAAGTTTTAAACCGCATTGACATTTATTAGGCGATCAAGATCTACATTTCCCATGTTAATATGATCAAATTGAGACAAACACATAGGCATCTTGATTTTGATCCATGGCATTTACTTCTCCGCTCATTATGCGTATGAGACATTAATCTCATATTATGAATCAATGAATGTGGCAAATGGGCCATATTGGTGCGTGTTTTGGCTTATGTTAGGAACGATATTGAGGTGGGGAAGAGACCTTTTATTTGTTTAATCTTGTTGGATGTGGCTAGCTGAAAGTAATAAACAAGGGGAAAAAGGTTAGTGTGAGGATTGTTGGTGCGACACTTGCTAAAGACTTTTGGTGGTTAAGTTAGGAAAAAGGCTGTGTTAAGAACTCGTAGTATCGAGCTGAGTTAGTGAAAGTTCATTTATTAGGCCCTTGTAGGGTTATAATCTATTTATAGTGGTTTTGAGTCTTTGACTTTACAGTTGTTTTTTTGATTGAATAACAAACGGTCATTAGCTTTCTAATGAGCTTTCACAATTGTACTACTTGCCTTACAATTTTCAAATTGTCTTTGATTGGTTTAATAGTCTCTTTGTAAAGCACAACTAGCTACTTGTATCCTAGATGTGTTGAATTAGTTTAACATGTGGATATTTTATTATGATCTTTGCTTAGCAGTTCATCTACGTTTTGAGTCATCCAAATTCATCTTGTTGGTCGAACTGTCTAGCTCAATATGCTGAGCTTGACCTATGTCCTGTGCACTTGACATTGCATATTCTTTCTAGTTTGGTTTGTATCAACCTGGCGATGTTTTGATGTTGTTGCCTCCAAGACCCAATGCCTAGCTGATGTTGACTGTTTCTAGGGGAAAGGACTGATATAGGCGTAATAATTTTTTAATCCCACGTAAGTTGCAAAAAATTATTTCTCGATATGGTTAAGTCTCTGATGAGTAGGCACCAAACCTATTAAAGACCAAAGCAATGTGTTAATTTTTTTAAAAAATCAAACAAAAAGCCACTTATTCATTGGGCAGCATGCACGTTGATCCACTCAAAGGTTGTCATAAAAGAATGATGCCCATTCTATAGGTGCAATTAGAAAACATTGTAGACAATCTTCCCATATAAACCAAGTTTATGCTGTTGACCGCCACAAGCTATTCATAGGTGTTTTCTTTTCTTTCTTTCTTTCTTTCTTCTTTTTTTTTTTTTTTTTTTTTTTTTTCTTTTTAAACCACCTCTAGTACGTCCTAAATATGGCCCCATAACTGTCTAATGCATTTGTATCTCGTGGTGGTCCCCTGATGAATTTTGACCTCCGCACTCCCCCGACCAACCTTGTAGTTTTCTTTTAAAGTTGATACTTGTGGCATAAGTTGTTAAAGACCAGAATGGGCTATTGGTGGGCTTTTATTTTATTTTATTTTATTTTTCCAAACCACCTCCAATGCATTCTAAACAAAGCTCTTCAATTGTTTAAGGTGTTCCTACCCCGCACTAGTTCCTCAGTGAGTTTTTGACCCTTACCAAACTTAGCGGAGATAATATGTGACACAACACAATAACCAAACACGCGCTATCCACGACATTTTATTTTGCCAAATCACTTCCAACGCACTCCAAACAATGCTCTAAGACTGTCTAAGACATTTGTACACCATGCAAGACCTTGGTAAGTTTTTGAGGCCTCCATCAAACTCATAGTTTTTTTTAAAACCTAAAACTTATGCTATTAACGACCATGTAACACTCCGTCTCTCAAGTTTTATCTTTCACGTCATCTGACGATTCAATTCTCTTTGATAAAAAATCTTGGGATGCTTAGGAGACGGACCCGTGTTACATTTTCTTCTTCTTAGACTAAAATGCATTAGGGTTCCTGTGTATATTAGTCTATATACCAAATGACATCATGGTAAATAAAATTCTTGATTTATTCATTCAAAAATTTCGAGTACAATAATCCATTACAGCGAAAAATAAATTCAAAGCTGAAATACATTATTTAATTTGGGTCGATGCGCCCTACATTGAAATAAATAAAACTTTCAATAGATAAATCTCATCGCAAGTTGATTAATTCCCTGTGATGTGAAAAATAGGAGGTGAGCTAAAAAACCCAGTGAATCATTCTATCTATTTAATCCATTATTTCAACCAGACAATGCAAGCAAATCAAACACTTTCAGAGATTAATTCGATTCAACCAATATATTAATTTAGTCCTAATTTAGACTGAATGGAAATACCCTCTGTGCTCTAAATTTAGGGAGAGAGATCAATTCTAAAACTCGAACCCATTTCTAGTGGGATTATTCTTGAAACCAGTTCTATGCTGGTGTCAGTATTGACAGCTTGTTCCAATTCTACATGGAACACAGAAAGTTCCCCCTACCGGTACGTGGTTGAAATCTTATTTAATTTGATTTTTTTGTGTGCAAGAGCATAACAAATAAGTATTTCAACAATAATTAAACATACCAACAGTATAACATGATAAATCTAAAGAAGCACAGATTTTCGATTTTTGATATAGAAGATCGTACGAGACGCAACTACAAAGCATATTTTCTCAAATAAGAAAAACGACTTTTGATTTTTGATGTAGAAGATCGTACAAGACGCAACTACAGAGCATACTTTCTTGGTCATGCAACATGATAATTGAATGACATAAATGCAAAGGACAAGAATAAAAGAAAAAAAAATCAAGCTAACCAAACAATCAAACATCATCTAAGTCAAAATAATAAATTAAAAGAAAGGAAAGAAACTCACCTCGAGATCGCTTCCTAAATTATTTGTAGCACTTCGTGGCTACTACTTCGCGAACTATT
>JAJIYU010003924.1:0-25667 GCA_030144865.1 Tinospora cordifolia
CTCATACATTCTGTTTTACATGATATTATTTTAACACCCACATATTATTCATACACATATTATATAATAATAATAATATTATTATTATTATTATTATTATTATTATTATTACCACCATAACAAATATTTTTATATACTTGTATTTATCTAATTCATATATCCATGTACATATGTATGCATACATACATACATACATATATACATACATACATACATACATACATATATATATATATATATATATATATATATGTTTTTATTATTATTTATTCTCGGATATCAAGGTTTTTTCATTTATTTAATTTATTTCATACTTTAGAATATACACAATTTATATTTGGAAACGAAATATTTTATTTAAACTTCGTACAAAATTCGTATGTATTACAAGTAGCAACTTTCAGATTTTGGGTTTTCTGCATTCCTGTTCTTCACACCAAATTTTTCAACCCCTTTCACCTTCATTCTTCATCTTGTTTGTTAAGCCCTAAAACGCACCAGCCATGTTTCTTCTTCTCTATTCACGATTCATAACAGCAAAATTTGGATTTGTTTCTTCTTTCCTCTGTTTGATTGTCACACCGAACCCAACAAAACCCCGAATTTCATTCTTATTGCTCGCCCAAACAAAGCACTGATTTCTTCTTGTTTCATGGTTCTTCCAAGTCCTTTTTTTTAAGCTAGAAAAGCAAGTTTCCATTCTTTTCTTTGTTTCAATTAATCAATATTAAATTTCATTTCTCAAACAAATCTTAGATTTTAATCTACCAATATTTTAATCAACCAATATTTGATTTTTATTTCCCAACCATAGTATATGCATATATTTAAATAAAATATGGTTTTTAACTCATTTATTTCTTTTTCACGAACCTCATAATTTTTACTAAAATATTATTAATTCTAAAATCTATTTTCTACTCGTATTGTAAAGACCATTATTTATTTTTAACAGTCTTTATTTATTTTTTCTTCATTGTAGTTCGTCTAAAAATTATTTATATTTTATCAATGATTGTCAAATACCCATCATCACTTTAATTTACTACCAGAGTATAAATAATAATAGTTATTATTATATTTTTTCAATTCCTACTTGTAAATGTTTCTCTTCGTTAAATTATTTTGAATTCTCATTTCTTTACAAACCTACAATTTTATTCTATATTTTTATTTTAATTGCGACGTGTACACGTTCATGAGATTCTGAGGTATTACAACTATCTCCCTTAAATAAAATTTCATCCTCGAAATTTGAATTAAGTTAATACCCAAATGGTATATCCCATAATTTCTAGAATATACTAGTCCCTCAGTTTACTCACTAAGTCTATAGATCGAATAGATAGGAAGTAAACTACCTTTGTCAATCAATCTATAATTCCCAATGGCCTATTTGCTCCCGCTACGCCACTCTGATCCTACGTAGAGGATCTTCAGTCAAAACTTATTCATCATATTCGTGACTGCAGCTAATACATTTATCAACCCACACTGGATTCATCATTTTGCAATGATAAAGGATGTCAGTTTGTTGTTCCTGTGAAAGCATTCCCTAAGAATCAATTTATACTTCCACAAGTCTTTCACGTAACTGAGTAGTTCCTTGGGTTCCTGAATTGATGCAGCCCAATTGTTTCCTAGTGTTCCATAATGGTAACCACCTTTTGAGCTTGAGGTATCACATCTTCAATTATCGTTAGTAATTTTGAAATCATGTGCATCCTATTTTCAGTGAAAAGATTTTGAATGTAGCCTTCTTTTTGAGTTAACGCTAAGAAGAACTACGAGTTCATAAACTCTGACATGATTTAATATAGGAACTGTGATATTCTAGCCAAGTATCATGTGCGACATCCATGACATTTTGGTGAGCTTAAGGCTATACTAGTGGTTGCACCTATGGCTATACTGGTAGTAGCGACTGTAATGCTAGTAGTAACTGCAGGAGTCTTACTACTTGCTCTACCATTCTCTGTGATGATCTCTAGGATGTGGACTCCTATTGATCCCTCTGCCACTGGTATAGCCTCATCTCTAGGCTTTTGCTCATCACTAGTTTCTCCCTCAACTACGGTTCTATTAGGTTCTTCCCTTGTGCTCGACATTATTGACTAGTCAATAATATTTCAATATCCAATAATTTAGTCCTACTGAAATGCAATTTCAATAACCAAATCAAATCAAGCTTTATTTTTAAAACTTTGGATACCGAGACTTATAATAATGATTATTGCTTCCTACTCACCTATACCCTTTCGCGTTTACCGTGCTATTGTGACTCTAGATTCATGTTTCTAAGTCAACAACATTTCATTTGTTTTTGGGTATAGGAGTTTGGGTTACGATACGCAAAATAATTATACTATATATATATGTATAACTAACATGCGATTAACACTCAATGACACAATGCATCCAAGCGTAATGAAATTCCAAGTTTCCATCTATGCTTCTAGGTCTGTGTGCCATGGTTCATACTGGCCCTTCTACACAGACTTCCACTTAAAATTCCATTACGCCCATTACAATGGCGCAAGTGTCTCGATCTCTAAGGTTGACGCAAGACCCACCATGCTGGACCACCCCATCCCAGTACAACACAATGCATACAAGTTCAACCAAAGAAACCAATTACTCACCAAACATGCTCAATCATTCTCCGAGTTCAAGATTCTTCCATACCCCCAAATCTCTATCCACCCCATCCTACATAGAGACTAGAGATACAAGCTCTTCCCAAACTAAGGTCTTGGCCAATCAAGTGGGAGTTTATACACGTTATCCATCTCTAATCTATGCCATAAAGTCTTTTTAATTTCTTTACGACCCACTGTGCCTTCATAGCAACACTCGGTTTCTACCTGAATCTAGTGTTTCCACGCAATGCATAGTTGACCTAGTTAACTTCATGCCTAAGTGATACCATCGGTCCCAAATCCTGTCATCTTGGACCTTTCCAGAATAGTAATGCAACCTTTTAGGACCTTTAGTCACATAAAGGTCAATCCTCTGATACATACTTTCGATGAAGAAGATCTAACCAGATTAGCCCTTCATCGATCTTTACCCCGAGAAAAGGTCAACTATCAGGGATCACTACCTGTACTTATAGCATATCAACAACAATAGTCAAATATGTTGGCGTCATCTAATGCTTTTCAAAAAATTAAGTTCAAAACCCATTTCCAGTGAAAACAAATTTGGTAAAACCATTTTTCATGAAAACACACAATGATTTGAAAACCATGTAATGTTTGGAGTGACTACGAAGATAGCGCTAATCAGCCACTACCTTGTAGTCTGGAAGTAACTCTATTATGCCTCTATTTTAATCTAAGGCTCTACATTCCTAGTGTTAATTCCCCAGAGAGCTTGACAGTGGCTCTAACTCTGTGATATCAACTGGAATCCATTCCCAAAGAGCCACACACCCTGACCTTAGGTCCGGACTCCCTAGAATAGATCATCGGGTAAACATCCCCTGAAGTTGGAGTAGTCAAGTTTTCTTTCCTATTCCCCACCTGTTTACTACCTATATGCAAACATATATGCATGCATGAAATAATTTATCCAAATAAAATAAGCAGCGAGACAATTCTCAAATCTGAAACATCAACCTGGAACCTATATGCAGTCTAAATGCATTCATAATGCAATAGTTTAAATAAAACAATGTAGCAAAAGAAATCTCAATAATTAAAAGAACGAAACATCTTGTGTATAATCCAAAGTATGAAAGTCATGTTCAAAGTCCCAAAGTATAAATTAAAAGATAGAAATATAAGTTACAATAAACATAGGCGTCTGTCCCATTTAATAATTACATCAAAATACCTTTCAAACTAAAACAAAGTTGATCCTCTAGAAATTCTTTATGCAAAGCTTTAAAACCTGTGAAATTAATGCTTGTGACTCCAGTGGGTACCTAAAAATATAAAGTAAGTGAGCTCAAAAGCCCAGCAGATCATTTCTTCACATCACACGCATTACATAGATCGAAATTCAAAACATTGCAAACACTTTCAAACATTTAACTGTTTTGTTGTACCCTAAGACCAGAAATCCCAAGCACTCACTATTCCCTTATGGTCCGAGAAAAAGAATATCCTATATTAATATGGTACGCTCTGCATACCTTCTATCCAATATAGTATGCCCTGCATACTTTCAATTCAATATGGCATGCCCTGCATACCTGGGCCCTACACACTTTTGATCTAATATGGTACACCATGCATACCTTCGATCCCAAATGGTACACCCCGCATACCATCGCAACCACAGTCTTAGAAAGAAGTAGACTCTATACTAAAATACTAAATTGCAAAGACAAATCAGCAGTCACAGACAGCTTACTTTAGTGAGAATATTGTACGCCTAACATACCATTGTAATACCCTAGATTCTCTGTACTCAATTAATTAAAATTTATCATTTATTCAGTAAAATTTGGGTGTAAAATAAAACTGAGCTCATTTTAAGGCTAAATTTAACAAGTTTCAAAACTCTCATTCAATGCCCCTCAGGGACCTAAAATGTAATACCCCAGAATTTTATCAAATAATTTAAAATATATAAAATAAGTTAAGTGAATTAATTCTAAAGATTTTAAGAAAATTTTTAGTGCAAATTGTGGGTTGGCACATGAAAAATAAAATATATTGGAGATATAATAAATAATTAGGCAAATAAGACCTTAATTTGATAATTTAATGAAAATTACAATTTAGTAGAATTAATTACAAAATTGAAGGAGTTGCTTAAGAAATAAATAGAAATAAAGTATATACACATATTGGCTAATATATGTATGAATAAGGTGTGTTTTAGCATAATAAATGTTAATGTGTACATAGAAGAACTTATATAATTAAATAAAATTACAGTGTACATGTATTTATAAAAAATAAACAAAGCATTATATAAATATTAATTTATAATTATATGAGGTGTTATCTGAAAATGAAATATGAAATAAATAAAAATACATGAAAATAAAAAATATAGATTATTTAATTATTGACATTAAGGAAATAGAAAAATATCAAATAATTAGAAAGGAAAAAATATCAAATAATTAAAAAGGGAAAAATATTAGCAAATCATCAAAATAGAAAGAAATATACAAGAAAATCAAGTTTTTATCAATTAGGAAGTGTCTAATTGGCAAAATTTCGAAAAATAGCAACTTAGAATAGTGATTTTGGTATTAGAAACACGATCCAACGGCCAGAAATCCATCATCCGTAGGATATGAAATCTCACGGTCACAATCAAGGCCTTAACCAACGCCCGGATGCACCGAATCGCCAAGATCGAACGGCTCACGATCGATTGTTTCAATCCAACAGTCCAGATCGCGAACGTGCTGCACTCGAGGTCGATTTGACGGTCCGCATCAAACTCGTTTTTTCTAATCGCGACTTGCGTGTCTCGAGGATCATCTGACGGCCCAGACAAGATTCGTTAATCACGATCACGATCCAAACGCAGCATCTGATGATCATCCGACGGTCCAGAAAAGTGCGTTCCATCAATCGCGAACCGAGTGCTGCGATCAAGGTTGATCAGACGTTCCAGATCTCACCCGCCTGATCTCAATCGTGAACCTAGTGCTACAATCGAGGAGATCCAACGGCCGACGTTCCACCCGCCTGATCTTGATCGCGAACGGAATCTTGAAGACGATCCGACGATTCTTAGCCGATGCTTTGAATTAAATAACCGAAAATCCGAATTAAATCAATAAAAATACTTCAAAAATCTGAAAATTGGTTTCTAAAATCCCAAAAATTTTCAAAAAAATCGCTTGCTAATATCTTGTGTTTTGGGGGCACGAAATTTTGAAATATTGACAAGTTTCTTACAATGAGAGCACCACAAACTTGCTATTCTATACACTTTTGAAGCCTATATAAACCTCTCATGCTCACACTTCAACTCATCCCAAGAAACAAGAGTTGAATTGTCATCTTGTTCTCTAAGCCATCTTCTTGGCTCCCCTTCTCACTTTCTTTTCCCTCTTGTGTGTGAGAAGTTCATTGGGTTGGAAATTGGTTTTGGGTGATTCTCTTAGTTTTTGATCTTTGAGAGCCATTGCTTTAACTTTGGGGAGAAAGCAATACAAGGTGGAAGTGATTTCTTTTACACCCCTTTTTCTTATTCAAAGTTCTAGCATGTTCATTGTGTGTATGGTTTTAAAATCAAAAGATTTTCAGTTCTAGCATTTTAAAATATTTTTCAGGTTTGGATTTGATTCATATTTGAATTTATGCATGCATATTAATCATGTCGTGCCTAGTATTATGTTTAGGTTTTATTTCAATATGTGATGCATGATTTTGAGTGTTCCATGATTGAATTTTCAGTTTGATTATAAGCTGAATTTATTTATTTTAGACTTATGTTCTGAAATTTATTTTATGATTCTAGAATATGGTGATAATAACCGCGTACCATCATAACACACATGTGGGGTGCTATGGATGTTCTTTTCATATGATTAGTTCATATGGTTTTAAGACCAAAGTACTTGATTGGTGGGTAATTCCCCTGAAATTCAAAAGTCCAATGAAATTGGCTAAGAAAAGCCATATTTTACTTTAAAGAGGTACTTTGTTAAGAACATCAAGGGCTTCAAAAACCTTTTTGGTCTAAAATCTCAACTTTAAACAAATGGATGCTTGAAACGCCTAATGTATGCAAGTGTTTGAATTATAGATGTGTTATTGTTTTGAGTTTGAAAAATGGTTGTTTGATAAAGATCCACTGAGCTATGTGCTCACCTCTTCCTCTTTTATTTTTCAGGAAATTAAATTATGAAGGCTATGAAAATTAGATAGTTTTGATTTAGTAAGTCTCTATTTTCTTAAAAGTTTCCTTTTAATGTAAGGGCATGTTACCCAATTTTGAATAAGACTTCCGCTGAAAGTTAATATTTCTATTTTGATATTATTGATCAACAATGTAATAGTTTACAAAATTATGTACTTTTTTTTATTAATAAAGAAGTTGAATTTTTCTTTACCTTTAATTGTCTTGATTTTATTAAATGTGAATTTGTACTATTAAATTTATTCTAAGGCATGTGGTATTGAAAAATAGAAAGTCAAGTGTGTGTTACTTGTAAAGTAATACCGGCCTGACCCGCCAATTGTTTAAGTCCACCGCAGAATATGGTGGTTGTCCAAAACTCAAGGAATGTGGGGGTTGAGGTGTTGCATAAAACAACTTAAAATGAAGTAACGTGACATGAACCAAAAATTAGAACAATTAGTCAAGGTTAGGGTTTTCATTTGCCAAACATCTTTCAGGGGGTCCAAATTAGGAAAGAATTGACATTTAGGGTACTTTGGGGAATCAATATGACCCGAAACAAAATGGAATAAAGACATGAACTAACAAAATGAATGACATATCCAAAAATTAGAACAATTGGTCAAGATTTGAATTTTTATTTGCCTGGTGACCTTAGTGGATCTTAAATAAGGAAAGTTTTTGAAGGAAAATCACATAGGACCAAACCATACCTTCAAATATGCATTAGGTTTAGGTGATTTCAAAACTCTCGGATATAAATCATAATTCTATGTAAATAAGAAAATATTAATTTTTATTTGATTTTTGTAAACTCATAAAGTCATGGCCACCTCTAACATGTGTAAGTTACATGGGTAGGACACCATGATCATGTGCACCCGACCCTACCCAAAGCTCCATGGAATATGTCCATTATTTGAATCCTTGTAAAATGAGCTCATGTTCCATGCAAATGATTCAATACATCCATATTAGTGGATGTTTTTATATGATCTAGACACCATAAGACATGATTCCATATACACCCCCACTTGATTGTGTACACCCACACCCACTTAAGCCAAAATTAACCCAACCATATACATGTGTGTGTACACACATGTGAGTAACCCAATTTAGATAGTTTCTTGGAACCAAGATGAACATCTTTGACTATTATATGGTGTCCTCTCGAATTTGATATTGTACATCCATGCTTGATGTCCAAGAAATAAGAGAATAGAAAAGTATTAATTCCTTATGTGTTTGTGTAATGAGCAAGCAAGGAAATTAAAAAGGAAAGTTGTCATGAGCACATATGGGACATCCCATTTAATTAGAATATGATTTAAACTTATTTTGTGTTCACCCATATTTAGGAAACAAGATTGTACTCATATCTTTTGAATTAGAAAGTCATAGTGGTCCTACTTGCCAACCATGAGCATACTTGCCCTCTTTATGGAAACCATCCCCTTATGAGTTTGTAAACATGCCCAAATGTGGTAAGCTGCCCTAGTTGCCCTACATGCCCCCCCTTGTGCTCATGAACATCTATATAAACCCCTTCTTGCTCACATTCATCTCATCCCAAAGCAAAAAGTTGACACTTCCCTCTTTATTTGTTCTTGCCCTCTCCTTGGCACCTCTTCTCACTCTCTTTTATCTCTTGTGTGAGAAGTTCTTATTTTAGTATTTTAGAGAGTTGTTGAAATAGTTTTGTTGGTGATTAGAAGTGCTTGAAGTTCTGAAAGTGGTAGATAAGGGGAACCTCTGCCGGATTCTATAAAGAAACTTGGATTAAGGTGGATGAGATTTCTTAAACCTCTAATTTACTTTTTTAAATTTCTATCATGTTCATGCTTGTTTAAATTCTAGTTTTCAGCATGTTTTATTCTAGTTTCAGCATGCTTAATCATATTTTGATTTTAGTTCAGCATGTTTTCATGTTTTAATCACTCATGAGAGCATGTCATGATTAGAATCTATGTTTAGGATTTAATTCAATGTTTTAAGCATGCTATGTAATGTTTTCATGCTTTCTTCATTATTTAAAATTCTAATATTTATATTTTGAATTTCTTTTATGATTATGTGATTCTTAAATATAAGGAATTGAAGATAAGAACTACGTACTGTAATAGTGACTCGTATGGGTGCTGTGAGTGTTCTTAACACATGCTTGGAGTGTGTGGTTGCAGAGTGCAACTAAGGGATACTTGGTATGTGGCATCCAATGGAAAATGAAAAAGAAATGTTTTTCCACCCTAAAGAGGGGTATCTAAATTAAGAACATTAAGGGAGCGGAACCCCTTTCAGTCTTAACGTCAACTACAACCAAAAAGTTGTTTGAATCACTTAATGCATGAAAGTGTTTGAATTTGGATGTGTTATTGATTTGAAATAGTAACTTAGTTGTTTAATGAATGATCCACTAGGCTAAGTGCTTACTTCTTCTTTTTATTTTTTCAGGAATTTGAAATACATGATCCAGCTTGCTTAGGAATTAAAAGGTCTATTTTTAGATAGTTTCTATGTAAGGGCATATTGCCCAAATTTTGAATAAAGACTTCCGTTGAATTTTTGTTTTAAATTTTAGAGTTATGTACTCTTTCTTTTGATTATATGAACTCAATAATGTACTTCTTTATTTTATTTTAAATAAATAAAGAGTTTGAAGTTTATTCACTTGTATTATCTTTTTGAATTCAATAATGTAATTCCTTTATTCACTTGTATTATCTTTTTGAAAATTAAACTCAGTGAAAGTGTATTTATGAGTATTTCAATAAATGTTAGAATAAAGGAATTGAGATGCAAGTTGTGTATTGTAAATATAACATAGGACCCAACTTGCGTTGTGATTGAGCTTAAACCTATCTCTAAGGGGTTGGGGTGTTACAAAGGATTAGAAAGTCAATCAGTGACTGTTTGACTAGAATTAAAAACTCAAATTAGAGTTCACTCTAAATCGAATTGAATCTTGAATGCCCTAGCTATTATTTTTGAAATTGAAAAGTGTTTTAGAAAGTGTTTTCAAAAAAGAAATATATGTTTTTAAAATGTTTTGTTTGGATACATTGACTACAAGTTGAGCTGATAATGGATAAGTTTTGTCCCAAGTAAAGCTAAACATCGAAAGTGAGGTGGGTTATCCCATCGTAGAAAGTGTAGTTGCTAAGCAGACTTCGATTTCGTCGCTCAATCTAGAGGTTGTCCATCAGCTTATACGACTGGTCTGAGTTGAAGAACTCCCTTACTTTCTATATAAAGAAAATTATAAGGTGAAAAATTAGGGCAAGAAATTGATTAGAAGTCGAAAAAGATGTCAAAGGTGGTATCTTGACTAGACAGTGGTTGTAAGTCAACTAGATTGAGCCCTAAGTCTAGAGAAAAGACCCTAGGTAGAAATGTGGTATAGCCATGGATGATATAGCAGATCAAAAGCATAAATCTTTAAGACATAGGCTAAAAACTGAAACTTGTGTGAAAACAGATAATTGTTTGATCGGGACACGAGATCAGGAAGCTTGTATATCTTTCAGTTTCTATGTAGTATGGGATGCATAGGAATTCGAGGTTATGGAGGGAGCTTGGACTCGGATTGATGGACCATGTGTGGTGAATGATTGGTAACGATGGCAGAACGGGTTGCTCTATGCTTGCGGGTATGGGATGGTAGAGTATAGTGGGCTCGAGAACCTTAATTAACGAGTAATTTGCAAAATGGTTTGGGTGCGACTCTATTTTGGGTGAAAGCCTTAATAAAAGGGGTAGAGTGGTATGGGACATTTGAACCTGAAAGCTTAGGTGGAAGCATGGAACTTTGTGGTGTTAGCGTGAACTGTTTGATTGTATGATTGCGTGATATGCATGTTTTACTGTTTAATTGGTTTGAGACCAAATCCTACACCTATGCATGAAAAAAACCTAGAAGAAAAACTTTTAGGTCACTGAACGGATCAAAAACCTAGAAATTGAATCTAGGGTCATGATAGTACGAACGTTTGATGAAACAAACATTGACATTAAAAAGATGAACGGGAAAGAGTTCAAGAAGGTCTTCTATGAAAAGTTTTGTCTGGAGACGACACTGAAGAAGTTGCAGGAGGACTTCGTCAGGTTGAATCAGAAGGATCTGACTATAGCTGAGTATGAGAAAAAATTTACTAAATTGGATAAGTTCTCTTGAGAGTTGATTTCAGAAGAAAGAATGAAAGCTAATTGGTTTGCTTAAGGTCTCAAGATTGAGATTCGAAAAGTAATTATGACAGTAAGCTTAAAGACATATCGGGATCCTAGAGCATGAATTCAACTTAAAATAGAGGTTGAGAGGAAAGAACAAAAGGCCTAGTAATGAAATAGAGAAGCTAAAGGCCAAAAAAAAAGAATAAGAGTGGTCGGAAGGCACCACAGATACCCAGAAACAAGGGCAAAATAAAGATGAATTAAAAAAATAAGCAAGGAAGCAGGGACTATGCTATATGTGCAGGCAAAAGGGTCATGTAGCAAGAAATTGCTCGACTGCACCGCTCAGGCTCCTCAATTACAAAATACTCAGGGAGGAGGTCGAAATGATCGTTCTCAGGGCAGATAGCAACAACAGAATGCCAAAGGAAAAATAAGGGTCGTGGTCAGAACCAGGCCAGAACGTTCACTATGGAGGCCCAAGAAGATCAAGACCCTCAATAAAACCCTAGTAGTCCACTGTTAGGACGAAAGAATAAATTTTGAATATGAGTAATGGCATGGAGTTTTTTTATTTAAAGGTTGCTAAGTGTTAGCATTACGAATTTTGGTTTGAATAAAGTTTTCTACCTGTGGTTTCTAATTAATGAGAACAATTTTCTTAAGAACTCTTGTTGCCTTACTTTCAATATTCAAGAAAGTGTTAGTTACTTAAGGCAACAACCCGAGACTTACCATGTGGTAGAGTCCACTGAGTCGGAGGTGGGGTACAACAAAGAAAAGTTTTAATAGATTGAAAACTTTAGGATAGGTATGACCCTAAATGAAAGACAAACCTATCTCTATAGCAAATCTTGCCATCGAACCTATTGCATTAGATTAGGGATAAATAAAAGGCAAGACGAATGGCTCACAAACCTAATTGGAGGAAAGTGAATGGCTAAACATACTAACCATAGGTTAGATACTAAGAATACCCTAGGACTTAGGAAGAAAACATTGTATGGGTAATTGTGAATCCCCTTACTAAAGTGGCTCATTTTTTCCAATTAGACCCATAAACCAACTTACGATGGGAGAACTCTATATGATAGGAAACGAAATCTATGAAACACCTAAGGTTTATAGTAGATGAAACCCAAACTTGCTCAAATAGTTCCTTAATTGTGTAGTTTCAAAAAATAGCAAAGGCTATCCAGATACTATTACACAAACTTAAAGCCGTTAGGCTTACAAATTAGTTAGAACCAGACCATTTACTAGAAACTTCTGAGTAAGTGTCAATCTATAAGAAAATATGAACCTGACCCCTCTCACATCATCCACCAGGAGGAAGTGAATATTCAAGATGATGCTACTTACGAGGAAGCAACAGTCAGAATCCTCGACCATAAACTACAGAAGCTATGAACAAAGAATATCCCGTTAGTGAAGGTACTGTGAAATCATCATGGAGTGGAAGAAGTTACTTAGGAATTCGAAAGCGAGATGAAAACCAAGTACCAATGCCTATTCACTAGAAATCATTAGTTATGTACAAATTTCAAGGATGAAATTTTTCTCAGGAGGATAGGTTGTAATACCCGAGATTCTCTATATTCAATTAAATGAAATTTATCATTTATTCACTAAAATTTGGGTATAAAATGAAATCAAGCTCATTTTAAGGCTAAATTTGGTAAGTTTCAAAACTCTCATTCCCCTTAGGGATCCAAAATAACTTGAAATGAAGTAAAGTGATATAAACCAACTAATGGGACAACATATCCAAAACTTAGAACAATTGGTCAATGTTAGGGTTTTCATTTGCCAAACACTCTCCAGGGGGTCCAAATTAGGGAAGAATTAACACTTAGGGTACTTCGGGGAATCGAAATAACCCGAAATGAAATGGATAGACATGAACTAACAAAATGAATGACATATCCAAAAATTAAAACAATTGGCCAAAATTTGAATTTTTATTTGCCTGCTGACCTTAGTGGATCTTACATAAGGAAAGTTTTTTAAGGAAAATCACATCGGACCAAACCATACCTTCAAATGTGCATTAGGTTTAAGTGATTCCAAAACTATAGGATACAAATTATAATTCTATGTAAATAAGAAAATATTAATTTTTATTTGATTTTTGTAAACCCATAAAGTCATGGCCACCCCTAATATGTATAA
Organism: Tinospora cordifolia; assembly: GCA_030144865.1. Lineage (NCBI taxonomy): Eukaryota > Viridiplantae > Streptophyta > Magnoliopsida > Ranunculales > Menispermaceae > Tinospora > Tinospora cordifolia. The sequence continues at coordinate 13,162 of JAJIYU010003924.1, forward strand.
GTTACATGGGTGGCACACCATGATCATGTGCACCCTCCCCTACCCAAAACTCTATGGAATGTGTCCATTATTTGAATCCTTGTAAAATGATCTCATATTACATGCAAATGATTCAATACATCCACATTAGTAGACGTTTTATATGGTCTAGAAACCATGAGACATGATTCCATATACACCCCCACTTGATTGTGTACACCCACACCCACTTAAGCCAAAATCAACCCAACCATGTACATGTGTGTGTACACACATGTGAGCAACTCTATTTAGATAGTTTCTTGGAACCAAGATGAGCATCTTTGACTATTATATGATGTCCTCTCAAATATGATATTGTACACCAATGCTTGATGTCCAAGAAATAAGAGAATGGGAAAGTATTAATTCCTTATGTGTTTGTGTGATGAGCAAGCAAGGAAACTAAAAATGAAAGTTGTCATGAGCATATATGAGACGTCCCATTTAATTGGAATATGATTTAAACCTCTTTTGTGTTCACACATAGTTAGGAAACAAGATTGTACTCATATCTTTTGAATTAGAAAGTCATAATAGTCTCACTTGCCAACCATGAGCATACTTGCCCTCTTTATGCAAACCATCCCCTAATGAGTTTGTAAACACACCCAAATGTGGTGAGCTTCCCTAGTTGCCCTAGATGCCCCCCTTGTGTTCATAAACATCTATATAAATGTAACACCCCAATTTTTGGCTGTACCTTCGTTCACGTGTGGATCGTCGCCCATTGAAAATCGAGATGCAACTAAAATTTCTCTTATGCCAAAATCTTTTTTCTTTAAAAGTAAACTCATAATGATTCATTTGCAAGTCAATGTCTAGATAGATGTTTCGTACAAAAGAAAAGATCAAGATAATTTCTCAAGACATTCACCAGATTTCTTAGTATAAATTATAAATAATGCAGCAGAATTACTTTAAAAACTACTATTAAACCAAATTTGTTAAACAATAAACGTCATTTAAAGGTAAAATAAACAAAATTTAAAACCACAGTAAATAAATTAAACAATCCAGTAAAAATAAATAAAACATGACCTCCAAGTCTTCTATCTCAAACGACCTCCCCAATGAGGCATCCAAGTTAAATTGTGAGTCATCTGACGTAAGTTGCGATACTCTAAGTCCATGTGTACCTAAAAAATAATGTGGGAGTGAGCTTGAAAGCCCAGTGGATCGTTCCTACACATCACATGCAATATACAGACTCAATCCAAAACATTACAAACACTTTCAAACATTAGGCGTTTAAACATTCATTTGTTTTAGTCAAAGCCTAAGACCAGAAGAGGATTGAGATGCCTCTTGGTAGTCCCTGTGATCCAATCAAATCTCAGAGGGTTCCAATAACCGTCTAAAATAAATCGACACTCACATCACAACCTAAGAAAATGTACTTATCGAGACGTCGTATTGTCTCCCAAAGACTTCGAACTGTCGCATACAGCTCCGAGTGGGAATACCTACAATCTGCATTGTAGCTCAACAATCTCAAGTGGTGACATATAGGAAATGCCGCCTCAATCCGCTTCAGGCTCGACAATCGCACTGGTACGTGGATTCTTAATAAACCATCGTCTTACTTTAGTTTTACAAACAATTTCAAACACATCAAGCATCATACAATACACTAGAAAAATAATTCAAACTATGCATACAAGTTAACATGATAAGATGCATGAGTAAAAATTAAGACTAGATGCATATGTTCCTAGTCATGCATGCCATATTTGAGTAAATCCAAATGCAAGATCATGTCATGAACTAATTATGCATAGATTAAATAATTCATCATACATCACACATCATTTACATAAGCCAAACAATTTCAATCAATTTCCTAACAAGATTCTAATAACCCAGAACTATTCAATCAAGTGTTTTGAATCTTAAATCCATATAATACATATGAGCAAGGAAATCACGCCCACCTGACTTCGTCAATCTTCAGGGCTCCTTGCTTTCCTTCGAGTAATTTCATGCTATAAAGTATAAAAACATAAAATTTGCCACTTAACACTTTATTCTAAATTTAAGTGATTTCTTTTTTAATTAGGAAGTCTAAATATCAGCTTCCACTAATTTAGAATTATTCTTAATTCCTAATATTTTGTATATTCTAATTAATATAGTTTCTTAGTCCTTTGAATCTCCTTAATTTGAATTTAAAACTTTAATAATTTACTTGTAAGCTTTTTCATAAAATTATATTTCTAATAACTTAGTCTTCGCGATTTAAATAATATATTAATATCATAATTAATTTAGTTACGAACAAAATAAGACTTCTAAATGTTACACCTTTAGTTTCAAGGCCTAAAACTTTATTCTTTTCTTATAAAAGATTTTAAACTCCTAAAAGATTTATTTTTCGTGTTTTCAACTAATTGGTTTATTAAATTTTTAAACTTCTAATATTAAATAAAATTATTATTGTGTTAGAAAGTTATTTCTCTTGTCAATTCTAAATTTAAAAGGTTAATTAATTTAATTTTTTTAAATCAATTAATGCTCATGTTCAATATTTAATAAATAGTTTAATTTAAATTTATTTAATTTAAATTATTTTATAAATATTCTAAATTAAATTTTTCGTGATCAATTTGATTAGTTTCTATTTGTATCTTGCTTCTAAATAAAAGTTTATTTCTATTATTCGAAATTCGAATCTTTGAAAGCTTGATATTTATATGTTAGGCATCTATTAAGCTTCATAAGCATCAAAATAATATTTCTACTTAAACTTTCAACAAGGTTCAAATTTTGAACTTTATTTTGTTTTTGCCATCAAGGTCATCTAAAAAAAAAATTTCATACTAACTAAAATTAAAATTAAAATTATGCCTCATGTCATCTTCTTTGCGCGAACGACACCCACAATGGATTTTTCTTTGTCGTGTGTTGCTCTTTGCGCAAATCATATCAATGGCTCGCACAAACACAATGACTAGCACATCCGAAATCTCAAATCATTTCTTCCTCATTCTTCATGTTCTTGATCTAATTACATACCCAAATTGAAAAGCGCAATACGCCCAACCATTCACAAACCTATCAAAATCACGTTCAACTTCTTCTGTTATGTTCGACGTCATGACCAGCAACACGCCCCAAATCTCTTCTCCTTCACGCAACTTGTTACACACGTTCTTCATCTTCTCTACTTTGCCCACCATGAATCAAAAGGTAAAAACAGAACTTGCAACCGTTGTTCTTCTCTTCACAAACCAGCCATAGATGGATTTTCATTCGTGATCATCACGGACCAGCAATCACAATTAACTACACACTACGGGCAGCGGCTGAATATTAAAATTAAAATTTTCAGATTTCTCTCTTCCTTGTTGCAGCAAACGAACCCCCAAATGAAGATTCAAAGCCTTAAAATCCCAAAATCAAAGCCCCAAATCTGAAATCCACAACACACAATAGAACTCCAAGTTACACTACGCACCAACCACTCAACTCTCAAAATCACCAATCAGTTGCTGGAATCGTTTTATTCTTCACAACCATTACACACACACCATACATCACGACAGCCCTCATCTCACAACCAATCATTTCCTCTCCATCCTCACGGTCCAATAGCAGCAACCATCCAAACAATCTTGCCTCAACTCACAATCAAGTAACAACAACGCATTCACGAACTAAAAAAAGATCAAACCAGAAACTGGTTTGCTCAAATCGCAACACCTCCAATCACGGCTCATCTTCTTCTTCAAACAAAATGCATCAGCAGCTGAGAAAAAAAAAACCCAGAATCTCTCATTTTCGTCATCTTTGTTTACTTGGTTCACTGCTCCAAAATCACACACATCACCAAGTTATGAGCCAAAACTTCCGAACCAGACTCCTCTGTTTCAGGATTCACAAACCGGCGGCTCCTCTTCTTCACTTCATCTTCTTTTCTCGTTTCGCACCAGTAGCTGCAAGTCACGGACCAGCTGCTATAAAACCAGAAATTGCTGTCATTTTTTTTCCATCTTCTTCACCGTTCTGGAACAATAGAAAGACCCCAAATCTAAAAGTTGTTTCCTCTTCACAGCCAAACCAGTTAGGCGTCCGTTTTCTATTTTTCCTTTTCTTCATTCTTACGGATAGCAACACGCACCAATAGATTCTTGTTCTTCATTTTCGAGCTTCACGGGCTCTCTTTCTTCCTCATTTCTCCTCGTCTTTCATTTCAGTCGGCCCTAAACTGCAACAGCAAGCTGTTGTTTGTCACTCCATAAATAGAACACCATGAGACCGTGATTCCTCTTGTCTCTCTTGTTCGTCAAACCCACACCAATCCGTTCTTCCCCTTCTTTGTTTCCGTCCAAAGCAGTAGCAGCAACTGCTGGTCTTCATCTTCATCGTCCAGCAACAGCAACTGCTGTTCTTTGTCTTCCTTTTCTTCATCCGTTCGCGCGACAAAGCTGATAATTTCTTCTTCTTTCTGGTTTCTTCCAGAAAGTCTGGTTCTTTCTTCAAATTTATGATTTTTTTTTTTTTTTTTGCTAATCATTTTGATCTATTTAAAACCTTATTATAAGTTTATAACTATATTATTCAGTTAATCCTTATCAATAGTTTATATATATATATATAAAAAATCTCTTTTATTTATGTCATCCTTATTATAAATTTATGTATATAATAATATCATTATTTTCATTATTTTTATTTATTCCTTTTACTTCTTCTATTCTATGTATGTATATTTTTTTTCCAACATCTATTATTCTTAATTTCCAAACATTTCTTTCACCAATCAATAAAAGTTTTTCAATGCTACATTTCATCATATATATATATATTTTCTAGCTAATTCAAACTAATATTGAATATTTATTTATTTAATATTTTATTTTATGTCTACTCGCGACGTGACATGATTACAAAGTTCCAGAGTATTACAATAAACTTTCTTCTTACTCACATCCATCTCATCTCAAAGCAAAGAGTTGACACTTCCCTCTTTGCTTGTTCTTGTCCTCTCCTTGGCACCTCTTCTCACTCTCTTTCTCTTTTATATGAGAAGTTCTTATTTCAGTATTTTAGAGAGTTTTTAAAGTAGTTTTGTTGATGATTAGAAGTACTTGAAGTTCAGAAAGTGTTGGATAAGGGGAACCTCTGCAAGATTCTACAAAGAAACTCATATTAAGGTAGAGGAAATTTTTTAAACCTCTACTTTGCTATTTTAAATTTTTAGCATGTTTATACTTATTTAAATTTTAGTCTTCAAATGTTTTATTCATATTTTAATTTTAGTTCAGCATGTTTTTATGTTTTAATCACTCATGAGAGCATATCATGATTAGAATCCATGTTTAGGATTTAATTCAATGTTTCAAGCATGTTATATAATGTTTTCATGCTTTCTTCGTTGTTTAAAATTTTGATATTTATATTTTAAATTTTTTTATGATTATGTGATTCTTAAATATAAGGAATTGAAGATAAGAACTGCGTATCGTCATAGTGACCCGTATGGGTGCTATGGTTGTTGTTAACACATGCTTGGAGTGTGTGGTTACGGGGCACAACTAAGGGATACTTGGTATGTGGCATCCAATTGATAGTGATAAAGAAATATATTTTCACCCTAAAGAGGGGTATCTAAATTAATAACATTAAGGGAGTAGAACCCCTTTCAGTTTTAACGTCAACAACAACCAAAAAGTTGCTTAAATCACTTAATGCATGAAAATGTTTGAATTTGGATATGTTATTAATTTGAAATAGTAACTTAGTTGTTTAATGAATGATCCACTGGGTTATGTGTTTACCCCTTCCTTTTATTTTTCAGAAATTTAAAATGCATGATCAAGCTTGCTAAAGAATTAGAAAGTCTATTTTTATATAGTTTCTATATAAGGACATATTGCCCAAATTTTGAATAAAGACTTCCACTAAATTTTTGTTTAAAATTTTGAGTTATGTACTGTTTCGTTTGATTATATAAATTCAATAATGTATTTATTTTATTTTGAATAAATAAAGAGTTTGAAGTTTTCGTTTATTTACTTATATTATCTTGTTAAAAATTAAACTCAATGATAGTGTATTTATGAATATTTCAATAAGTGTTAGAATAAAAGAATTGAGATGCAAGTTGTGTACTTGTAAATGTAACATAGAACTCAACTTGCCTTATGGTTGAGCTTAAACCTGTCTTTAGGGAGCTAGGGTGTTACAACCATCGTAACCACAACCTAAGAAAGAAGTAGAGTGTGCAGTAGAATACTAACTTTCAAGGACAAACCAGCTGTCATAGGTGGCTTACTTTGGTTGGGATACTTACGATGTGCCTTCAGTACTAGTGTAGTAGGCACTACAAGATACTGGGGCTCGTCCATCGCATCGGTACGTATAATTCTTAATAATCTTTTAATCTTCTTTAGTATTACAAACAATTTGATTTTCACACCACACAGCATGAAAAAATAGTGAATAAAATAAACATCCAATAGTTTTATAACATTCTATCATCAATTATAAAGGAAAGCATTTAACCGAACATTATGATAGCAAACATTTTAGTCATCAAATAAAATGGAAAGCGTTTAACCATACAATAGGATATCATTACATCACTCCAATCAAATCCAAACAATATTCTTAATATGCATCAAAATTTTTTGAAGCTATTAAACATCATGTTTTGAATTTAAAATTTATATAATACGATTGAGCAATGAAATCCCGTCCACCTGAGATTTTTTCAAATTTTCTTTACCTTCGTTCGTCGCTAGGATTTGTTCCAAAAATATAAATCTGCAATAAAAATCTATTATAATAATTTTTTTAGGTTCCTACTTTCTTTTCAATTTTAAATAAAATAATTTTCAGCTAATAAGACATTCAAAAAATTTTTATAGTTTTTAAACAATTATTTACAACTAAACAAGGTTTTTACAACATTCCAATATTCACATCAACGTATTACATAAATTAAATTTTTTATCTATGAATCTCCACAACCCTCTGAACTTCGATATTATTCATCATTCACATCAATTTAATTATCCATGCCACAGAATAAAAATCATTCATAAATAAAATAGGATTCTATCCGTAGAATCCTTTAATTAGGGGTTTCCAAAATTAGATCCCTTCAAAATTTTCTGAACATTTAAACTTGTTCTTCGCATTCCTAATAATTCTAATAATTTATTATAAACTAACTTCAATTCAAGATCACAAAAGATAACTTTTATACCTCTCCACAATTGATCCTCCGTTCAAAATCTCTCCAAAATGATATTTAACCTCCTGAATCTGTTTCAATCTGCGATTCAGCACCCTATCACAAAAAAAAAAATGTAAAGTATCTATTAGAGGAAAAACAAATTCACCAAGTTCTGAAATGTTTCGAATGTTGAAACCTTTCAAATTCCCTTTTGTTCCCTTTCCAAACTGGTAATTGATGCCCTAAATCTATTGCAAATCTAAAACAAACATTCAATCTCTCAAACACCAACAATAAAGCTACAAAATCACCCATTAGAAAGGAGAACAAAACTCACCATCTTCCAAAGCGTCCCTAACATCAAAACCCCCTTTGCAACATGTTCTTCACAGATCTAGATGGAGAACGAAACGAAGAGAGGTTAGATCAAGGAGTGGGATGTTTTAGTGAGGTTTAGGGAAGACAACAATGGCTATGACCATGAACAAAAACCAGATTTAGAGTATTACTGTGCCCAGAAAATCCAACACAAAAAACTCAAAATCTAGGGCATCACCTTCGTTCTTCTTCTTCACGCAAACAATGCCCAAAGGCAGCGATCGTTCTTCTCTCTTTTCTTCTTCCTCTATTCGTGAATCTCAACCCAAAAGAACGTAAGTGTGTTCTTTCTTCTTTTTTCATGCACCAAAACTCTAGCAACTTGTCTTCTTCGTTGTTCCTTTTCTTCACGAACCAGCAAAGCATAACTCTTTCGTTCCTCTTCATTGCGCACGAGCAACAGCGTAACAACTGGGTTTTCATTCTTCGTTGCGTCCAGAACAGAATGCACAGCCGCCTCTTCTTCATCTTCATTTCAATCCAAACGTAGTAGCAACTTTCAGATTTGGGGTTTTCTTCATTCTTCTTCTTTACACCAGATTTTCCAGCCCCTTTCACCTTCGTTCTTCATCTTGTTTGTCAAGCCTTAGAACGCATCAGCCATGTTTCTTCTTCTCTATTTGCGATTCATAGTAGCAAAATCTGGATTTGTTTCTTCTTTCCCATGTTTGATCGTCACACCAAACCCAACAAAACCCCCAAATTTCATTCTTGCTGCTCGGCCCAAACAAAGCACCTATTTCTTCTTGTTTCGTGGTTCTTCCAAGCCTTTTTTAAAGCTAGGAAAGCAAGTTTCCATTTTTTTCTTTGTTTTAATCAATCAATATTAAATTGCATTTCCCAAACAAATCTTGAATTTTAATCCACCAATATTTTGATCAACTAATATTTGATTTTTATTTTCTAACCAAAGTTTATGCATATATTTAAATAAAATATGGTTTTAAACTCATTTATTTCTTTTTCGCAAACCTCATAATTTTTACTAAATTATTATTAATTCTAAAAATATATTTTCTACTCGTATTGTAAAGACTATTATTTATTCTTAACAATCTTTATATTTTTTTCATCATTGTAATTCATCTAAGAATTATTTATATTTTATCTATGATTGTCAAATATCCGTCATCATTTCAATTTACTACTGGAGCATAAATAATAATATTTATTATTATATTTTTTTTAATTCCTACTTACAAACTGTTAGTTGCGTAGCAAACTAACATTAGAATAGGTAAAAGGTTGCATTTTAGAAGAAATAAAGGAGAATAGAAGTAACAGTTGCATAAATTAGCAATAGCTGCATGTAGTTAGAGATTTGCATTGTTTAATAGCTTTTAGACCTTGTTTTGATGAGTTTTGTTATTTTTTTTATGAGAAAATGATGTCTGAAAAAGAAATTAAGTGTGTTGCAGGACATAGATTGAAGCAGCATGCAGAAGGAGGCAATTCAAGAAGGAAATCATGAGAAGAATACCAGCAGACCGCAGTCCATCAACTGAAGACCGCAGTAACAAAAGACGAACCAGATCGATACATAACGTACTGGTGACCGCGGTCCATATTCTGGTGACCGCGATCACTAGAACATGATGTGCACAGAAACATGAAGACCGTAGTCCACAGAATGAGAAGATTTTCTGGGTTTTTGCACAGAAGCAATGATCGTGGTCATGGACCGCGGTCCCTCACTTAAGTTGCGAGAATATCGTGATTTTTAGGGTTAATTGAGTGCGGGTATAAAAGAGAAAAGTGTGATTAGCAGAGGGGGATACCAAATTGGGAAAGAAACGAAGGTGGCTGGAGAAATAGAGTTTTGTGAAGAATTTAGAGGAGTTTTTCAATACCAATTAGAGTATGAATGATTTCTATTCTTTTCTTTATGTGATTAATCTCTTTTCCATGTCTAGCTAATTCCATTTTACTGTTTGGGTAGTAGACACCAATGTATGCACTGTAATTTCTATCATTATCAATGATCTATTTGCACTTTACTTTATTTGTTCATGCTTAAAGCTTTATGCTTACTGGCCATAGGCATAAAGAATCCAAGATCATCGAATTAACTCGGGAGAAAGGTTTGGTGAGAGGTTATAGCAGTAAAGATCTAGATAGGGTCATTGATCGGAAGGTTGTGACTGGATCTATGAGATATAGCATAGGAATCAGTATTTGAACCCATTGCATTGTTGATTGAACACCTCGGAATAGGGTATCGAGAGACATATCAGTGAATAATTAGAACACCTAGGAATAGGGTCCTAATTACAAGTGCGATAATCAAAGTGTTAGTATATCATAATTGCAAGTTAAATTACAGAGCATACTAAGGAGTTTACTAACCCAAACAGCCCTTTTAAACATTGTTATCTAGTCAATTTAATTTTAGTTTTATTATTTTTGAGAAATTAAAGTTCTGTTTACACAATTGCTTATCAAACTGAATTGGACGTCTTGATAAAATTAAAACCAACGCAAGATTGAGATTTAATTTACACGAACAAGTACTTTTTTCCTGAGGACGATATCCGGTCTCACCGGTATTACTACTACGATCTTGTTCACTTGCAGGACCGTCAACACAAACGTTTCTTTTTGTTAAATTATTTTGAATTCTCATTATTTTACAAACCTATAATTTTATTTTGTATTTTTATTTTAATTGCAGCATGTATACATTCATGAGATTCTGAGATATTACACTATTTTAACTCATAGTTTACTCTTGTGAGTTATATAAAAACCACTAACTTTTACACATTCAGGTTTGCAAGATGAAAAATCTTAACAAAGTATACCCTGAAATTTTCTTTTTTTATTATCCTTTAATTTTTGAAGAATAGAGTTACCAGACACACATTTTACCAACAACCATTGACCAAAAAGAGGAGAAAATACAACCTACTACCTACTACCGGTCAAGCGAGGTCCAATCATCAGTGGGGCACATACATTCATTACTTGTCAATTAGGCCATTGGGGAATGCAAGTATATTCAGAGCCAAGGTGGCGTTCAATATACAAGATCAACATCAGATGCTTGTTGTTGGGGCATATGACGTTGATCAAATGCATCGAGTGCACAGTTTGAATCGAACACTTAGTGCTTATAAAAAAAAGTAATGCGCGTAGCACATTACTTTTTCTATTTTTTTGACTCATTGTTGAACACATTTTTTATTCTTTTTTTCATTTTTTTTTGTTTCCAATATTTTTGGATGTAAACAACTATATATATATATATATATTCATTTTTTGGTTTTTTTGTTTTTGTTTATTTTGTTTGGGGTGTACAACGACTATATATATAGTCGTTTCTTTTTTGGTTTTCATTGTTTTTTGGGTGAATAAAGAATATATAGCCATTTTATTTCTTTTTTTAGTAATTATAAACACTCTATAAATACTACATCTATGCAATCCAAAAAAAAAAAAAACTATTCATTCATCAACAACTTTCAATACTCATTCTTAAATATTTTTTTCACTTTCAGTCGTTCATTTTTTGAGTATTTACAAATATTTCATTATGTTTTATTATATAATTGATTCATTTAGCAATTTTTCATCATCCTGACATTTAATTACCAACAATCAGCGAAATTCTCAAAATTTTACTCTTTCATTTTTTTACTATAAATGCAAACTATGTGCAACTTGTGTCATCCAAATATTTCACATCCTTCAAATCCAACGTACCCTAATGAGGCAACAACAACAACAATTTTAATTTTCTTTTCTTCCTTATCTGTCGTCAAATATATTTGTCTTGTTTTTTAATGTTGCTCTTGAATGGTTATTCATTTTTCAAGTGCCCAAAATTGTAAATCAGTCTTCCAATATTTAATCTCAAAATGTAACGGAGATAGATTCCATCTTTGGATCAATAATTCTGTTATTTTCAACACAGCCAAAGAGTGATAAACGTATTCCTTTAGAGGACTCGAGCAAAGATGTTGTAGACAAATGTCAATCGTGGAGCATGGAAGATGATCGTATGTTGATGAATGCTTGGCTAACTATTTCGACTAATTGTATTGTCAACAATAGACAAAGTAACAAAATATTTTGAAAACTAGCTATAGAGTACTTTAATTCAAATCGCAAGTTTGGTCCATCTAGAAAACCAAATTTGGTTAAGCAACACTGGTTTTTGATTCTTCTTGTCATCAATGATTCTAATCAAGTGTACAAAAAAAAATATAAGGAGAGCATCAAAATGGTTGGAGTGATAACCAAGTGAGGGAACATGCTTAAGTCATATACTATCAACAACATAAGAAGCATTTAAACCAACACGAGGTTTAAGCGATGTTAAAAGATAATTTCAAATGAATATCAAGCACTGGCCAACACCATGCAACCAAGAAAACACGTTTTAATGAATTTGGTCCATACACATCTTTATCAAATGCAGATATGTAACACCCAGCTTCCCAAGTCCCATCTTCTACGTTATTTGACGGTTTAATTCTCTTTGATCAAAATCTTGGGATGCGCGGGAGACGGGCCCGTGCTACATTTTCTTCTTCTTAGACCCCAAACACAATAGGGTTCTTGTGTACATTAGTCTATGTACAAAATGACATTATGATAAATAAAATTCTTCATTTATTCATTAAACAAATTCCGAGTACAATAAACCATTACAGCAAAAAATAAATTTAAAATTGGAAATATATGATTTCACTTAGGCCGATGTGCCCTACATTGAAGTAAATAAAAACTTTCAGTGGGTAAATCTCCTCGCAAGCTGATTAATTTCCTGTTATGAAAAATAAGGGGGTGAGCTAAAAAGCCCAATGAATCATTTCATCTATTTAATCCATTATTCCAACTAGACAATGCAAGCAGATCAAACACTTTCAGAGATTAATTCGATTCAACCAATATATTAATTCAGTCGTAATTTAGACCGAACGGG
>JAJIYU010003925.1:0-25608 GCA_030144865.1 Tinospora cordifolia
TGTTTTCCTTCACGTTAACTCAGCATGATCCTTCTTCGTTGTTCAAATTCAAATCATGGTTAACGTTGGAACAAAATTCTATTCTCATGATATTCTAAACTTAGAATTTTCACCCTAAGCACCTTTATTTATAGGGTAATGACCATAAAGATTAAATTACATTAATGCTATCAACTTATCGAATAGTTATAAAATTTAATTCTATTTGTTATCTCAAAATTAAATTTAATATATCGTAATGGTCACAAAATCCTCATAATTATTTTGAGACTTTAACTGCATTCAAATTTATCTATAACATTATTCAATATTTTGTGAGTCAAGAAAACAGGTAATTTTTAAAAAAAAACTTCAAAAAAATGCAAAAGTAATTTTTTTTTTTTCAAGTTTTTCTTTTAACCTAAATTGAACTCAATAAGGCCCACATAAAACATTTTTCTCTTGATTTTTTATAAAATCTCAATGCAACTACACAAAACGGTCTTATTTTCAAAATTTGAACATAACACTGAACACGTTTTAAAAACTATAAAAATCAAGAAACTGTTTTCATTGTGCACCAAAGCAACCGTCGTCATTCACTAAAAACGTATTTTTGTTTAAAGTTCTGCCAACTAATGCACATTCTACGACAAGAAGAAACATAGCTCAGAACAATCCTCCCGCATCAGTAACATTAAGCAATAAAACAACATATATGTACAGTTACAGTCCTAACAGGAGGTATCAAGCATTACCCACTGCCTCCCGTAGAGGTATGCCATTCGATCAATACACAAAATTACAAGGTTACTACGGTTAGTTACTATCTCTAGGTGAAGGTATCGTCCCTATCTACGTCCACATTATCTCCTTCCTCCAAGTTACTGAACTCTAAGTAATGCGTCGGTCTGTGATCCTCGTGATAGTACTCTCGTGGAGTTCCAAGCTTGATCCCATACTTCATACTAACCGTGTGCTTAACCCCCATGAAATTGTAATTCCATGGACCGTTGTCAGGAATCTGAAGACATACCATCAGAAAGATCAAGTTAGTATAATGAAATAACACCTCAGCACCCAAATTATTTTAAGAAGCAGAAAAACAATGGCAAGTGCTTAGCACTCTAGCATGAAAGTGAATAGTTCTTCACATAGATGTTCTTACCATGTAGAATCCCAGGAAGCGGTCACTGAGGAGCATCTGAACCTTCTCATAATGAGTTGGAAGGTAACCGTGTGGATTTCCTCCAGTATCTTTGTTTGCTCGTCCCCACTCGTAACCAGTTGGAGTAAGCTTATATGCAGTCAATGAGCACGATCCAGGAGTAAAACTGCATGTCAGGATAATGCACTTCTCCCCGTCCCACTGCTTATTGTTCTCCAGAACCCGAGCATGGGCAGTCAGGTCCTGCAAAGGTTAATGACAATGAAAACTTATATTAGTCCTCGCAGATAGTCTCAAGAGGAAAGCATCTAATCACAGCATTCACTGAAAGTTAAAGCTAACTGCAAGCTACATGCCAAATCCCAAAGGAAAGATGTATATATATTATTAAGTAGCTAAAAGCAAAAGGGACGTAGCAAGGCACATAGGTCCATTAGAACCCAAAAAAACCTGAGGTGAAAGCTGAGGGAGCTCATTTGGTTGTGTGTGCATCCATCCCAAAGGCTCCAGATCATTCAAGAAGTCATGCTCGGGAAGAGCTGATGGAAGATGGACCTGTTGATGAGTACCCCATTGAGGTGGCATGGCAATACATCGGATTTCCTTAACCTGAGGATTGTCAGGAGGGCTTATTCCATATAGATACCCAGCAATCTGAGTGCGCAGATCTGCTATGCAGATAAATTTCTTCAAAATGTTTTTGGGCATGATGTATGTGAATCCTGTCTCCTGCTCCCAGAAATTGTAATCCAAGATCAGTAAATCCCAGAAAAAGTTAAGAAATAGTTTCCCAGTTACTAGTAAAGCAAATCTATACCTTAATGTCCTCAGAGTTCACATAGATGTGGTTCACTCGAAGATAAAGATTTGTTGCTGAGATTGCTCTAACACGCCAATCAGTTTTAGAACCAAATGCTGCTTGCTCATAAGGACTTGTAGTAGTCACAATGAGCTCATCACCGTGCACATTTGTTGTCCTGGTTGTGACTGCTGTCAACTGGCTGGCTTCCTTTGCCTGCAGGACAGAATCACGATGGGGACATTGAATTAAATTGAAACATTATGTGTGTGTGTGTGTGTATGAGTGAGAGTGAGTGAGAGATAGAGAGAGAGCATAAATGCGTCATATAATCACCCCTTGCTAAACTACCTGTTTCTCAATCTCTGCTATCTGTTGTCTCTGCTGTGAAGGTGGAGTAATCTCAGCCCCAAGTATTATATCACGGATCTCAGACTGGGTAAGCGCTGATGTGTTCACATTGTTTTTCTTGGCATAATCAGAGAGAATGAGATCTCTCAAAGCAACCTCAACCTGCACAAAAGAGGAAGATTTCAGCAATCATTAGAACAGTCTTGGTGAATTACACTATGTAGACCACAACATTTTAACACAAAAATGATATCTACCAATTAATTACACCGGCAAACTAAGAACAAACAAGAACTCACCTTCATCCACTGGTCATCAGTGAGAGAAGGCCAGATATGATGAGGTTCAGTAACAATTGTCTTGTCCGGTTTCAATAGCATCTTTGCCTTCTCGTTGTTGACGTGCAGTGCACGCAAAATTAAAATCAAACGTGAAAATGCAGTATATGATGAGATGCTCTTCAACCAATCATCATAGAGGTTGAACAAAAGCATTTGTGGCTCAGTTGCCTTGAGAATCAAATCACCAAATTTTTCAATCTTCAGACATGCTTGGAATGGCAACTGCAGTTCACTTCCCTTGATGACAATATTCGGGAAATCGAGCAAGTGAACCTCTAAAGGATCAAGCATTCCCTTACGAGTAACAATAATTTGTTTTGGCTGCTCTTCTACAGGCAAAGACCGTACCAAAGCAGCTACTTCTTCTGCAGTTTTCCACTTAGCCAGCTGACCCAGACGCTTTTGGCCAGCCCATACACTTGTGTGGATGATCTGTAAGTAAATTTTAAAAAACAAAAAAATGATAATAAACCCTTCAGATTATAAGATTAAAGAAGGGACTATAAACAGAAATAAAACAGAGACAAATAGTATAGAATAACCTTCAGAAACAGTTGCCCAGTTCTGGGATTGAAGATAAAGATGGCACCATTAATAGGCTTAGTTGTGAGATTTCCCTCAAAGGTTTTATGAATTGTAACACGGTACACATTAGTGTCATCCACAAACCATATAATCTGATTGCTGAAAATCTCTCCATAGTTTTGGGATGACAGATATGGTTCTGTTGGCTCAGAAGAATATAATTGCAAGCCTTTCCTTATCCGCTCCCTGAGAACATATAATGCTGGATTTGACTGCATAAAACACAAGAAGAAAGCATTAAGTTGGAGCAACCCTCCAAATAGGTAATAAACAACACAAACTCATTAAGCATGAAAATAGTCAACGGATACCTTCATAATCTTATTCATTGCTTGAGCCAGCAAGGGCTTTGACCCAGGAAACCAGTTTCCAAAGGCAGAGTGCAAGTTGTATGCCAAATCAATACCAATCATCACCCCTGCCAACCGTATAAAGCTAAATTATCAAGTGCCAACTGAAATTAAAATAAAAACTAGTCAAACACTCAAGTGAATCAGAGGACAAACCAGTTGGAGATGGATAGATAGACATGTTGTCTGTTGTGTAATCCATAAACTTCGCACGTGTATAGCGTTCAATGTCATGAGAATCATAGTCTCCCCACCGAAGCTGGACATCTATCCAGTATTTATTGCTTGCCTTTTGATCAAAGACATCCTTTGACTCTGCTACTAGACTAGGTTTGGACATTGGCCATCTATGGGCAGCAAAGAGAAGGACGTCAGCACAAGAGCTGTTCATCTTGTAACTCTTTCTTGGATGTATTGTCTCTTTCTGCACCGTCTCGATTTCCAATGCATCCAGTTCTTGATCCAGAACCTGACAGAGATCCATGACAACACTCTCATGTATCTTCTGCCACAAATGAGCTCGGAATATCTGAATCAAAGATATCTTTAGTGTTGGAATCTTCCCGTGCATGAATATTCCAGTCAAATCAAGTTGAACTTGGAATCCGACATAAACATTGGCACGATTGATGGTCGGCGACCACCACAGAGTAAATCGACGGTTGGGAATCTGGTTGAGACCAGATCTTTGGGCATTAGTCAACTTCTTGTACTTCATTGACTCCTCAAAACCAGAAGCTTTCTCCCAGAAGAGACCTTCCCAAGTTGGAAAACTGAAGTGCAACACCAGATAATCAGTAATGAATAACGACTGAAATAACTATTACCACCAGATGGTGCATAGTTAATCATAAGGGTATAAGGTAATCAACTTTAACTTATGGTTCTCTAGGAGGACCCCCCTTCATCAAGATGACAAACTGGTAACTACCTAATATTGGTCCAGCCAACACAAGGTCATAGAGTTCAGACTAGCTATGGTTATGGTCTTCAATCTTAGTTCATATACAGAATGCGACCATCTTAGCTTGAATCTGCAATTTCACTATTGTAAGACTGATTTTAAAAAATAAAAGAAGAGGAGGTTTAAAGTTTTCCCAAGTGCCATTTTACAGTTATCTGAAAAAAACCTCACTAGACTCTAAATGCTTAAAAAATTGCAAAGCGAAGCTTCCAACAGAATATTAATAGTTTAACTGACACAAGGAAGAAATGAAGGTTCCAAAGCACAATTTCAACATTATTCACAAAATCGCTGTGAACCAGAAGAAAAGAGATCATTAATAGTAACTTCCCACTGAATCAGCAAAGGGGAAAACTTACTAGGTTCCTTTAAATAGAGTATGCTCTAAAATCCCTTCAACACCTCCCAATGCTTGGATGACATCAGTTCGATAGTTATTCAAGTTCCACAGTTTACCATCATGCCGCTGGTGGGTCCACCAAAATGGATTTTGTTTTAAGACTTGATATTGTTTAAAATCAGTACGTACTCTCCAGCCCTTGTCATATGCTAGAGTATGTCGGTCCTTTTGGAACAATGTGTTAATTCGAGGTATTCCTCTATCCCAAGAATCCTGCAAATAGAAGAATTATCAGATTTCTGAAGAAGCATGCAAAACATTTGCCAACAAATGTCTTATCCCAATCCCTCCCTCCCTCCCTCCCTCCCTCTCTCTCTCTCTCTCTCTCTCAAAGGATGGAGATCAAGAATGGCAGAGGGGAACCTTGATCAATCAAGCAATGTGAACGCAAATCAATCCTAAAACTAGGACCACATGCAAACAAAGTAAATGCCCCAACAGGATGAAGCCCCACTATC
This sequence comes from Tinospora cordifolia, assembly GCA_030144865.1. Lineage (NCBI taxonomy): Eukaryota > Viridiplantae > Streptophyta > Magnoliopsida > Ranunculales > Menispermaceae > Tinospora > Tinospora cordifolia. The sequence continues at coordinate 5,396 of JAJIYU010003925.1, forward strand.
AAGCTTCTCTTTTATTTTTTATAGAGAATGTTAAGAGGGGAACCTTGTTCAATCAAGAAAAATGAAAGTAAATCCATCCAAGAACTAGGAAGGATTTGAAGAAATTTAATCAAAGGAAAGTTATGGTAGGAAGCTCTCTGTTTACCCCCAGGAAAATGTGATGTCACCAAAGAATACTTATGCTAGTAAAGCCATAAACAATGTTCAAGCCCAACAAAACTCAAAAGTGAAATACCCTATCTCTTCCTTTGATCTGCAGCAAATCCAATTGTCGGAAGAACCAAAACATTCTCAATGAATCTTATAAGAACACTATCAATTAGTGAGCACTACCATGAGCCCAAAAAAGAGATATCCCAGATTTTAAACAATCATATTCCTTGTCAAGCAATCAAAATCCTCACCTCAAGATCCTCAAGGGTTAATCGCCTATTTTGTGCTTGTGCTTCCTGCCTCTTCAATGCATATTCTGCCCAAACACGCTGAGAATCGATGAATTCACTCTCCCATGGCTGTTTTGAAACACAATTTCATTATTACACCAAAGGTAGATAAACATATCAAAAGTACACAATAGAAAATACAAGCTGGAACAGTACCTGAATGTATCGATAAAGATTAGGAATGAGTTGATCTTCTTCATGACTCATACCACTCCGGAAGTGAGTCACCCCAACATCTGTCTGTTGGCTGTATCTGAGGTCACTTTGCGGAATCAATATGTGCCCCATTGACAACATACCGAGTCCTCCGATTTCCTTTGGGGTGTAAAATATGACAGGTGGGAATCTGAAAAAGGGGGAATAATTCAGAAACAAATTTGTTATACACAGCTTGACTGAAGGATAATAGATTTTGGAAAAAAAAAAAGAAAAAAAGAGAGAAGGAAAGAACGAATAGAAAAGAAAAAAAATTGTTTACCTGCTAGGCATCTTAGAATTTAGTCCAATCTTAATACGGGTTTGAATTTTATTTTCACATTTGACCAACAAATCCAACAGTTCCTGGGTATGAACAGTTGCTTCACGGAAATATGTCATAAGGCCTATTAAAGAGAAACAAATGAGCATACAGGAAATGAAAGCTGAACGGATAGTTGATATATACTTATCTAAGCATATATAAGATCCAAAAGTAGAAACATAGAGGAAAAAAGAAATAACACCTATTAAAGCTGTATTCCACTTGTTGACAATCTTTGTAAAAGTTGTTGACCCTGATGACATAAGAATCTGCCTCACACGATTCTCAAACACTTTCATGTGCTCATCATCAACTCGTAGGAAAGCAACAGCAGTTCGCTCCTTTGTCTGCTCATTTTGCAGGTTCCAGACCCCATCTTTTGTGTTACTGAATGCTTCTTGAGTCATTCTTACCTTTGGTAATATGCGAACCTCAAACCCACACCTGCACAGAATGTTCAATTTCTCAATCACCTTCTGGTCGTAGTGGAACTTCAGGTTCAATCCAATCACCTACTAAAGGGTTAAATATTAAACATTAAATTCCCTTACATGCTGAAAAGCAAGTTTGGATTGTCCTTGCTGTAAACAGAAACAAAGCTGTTCTCCCACTCCAAAGTTGTGATACTTCTTGGAAGGCGGTTCTTCATGTCCCAGAATACACTTCTCCCCAGATTAACTAGAAAAGGCAATTAGCAAAAAGTTAATTGAAACTGACAACAGCAGTTCCAACATTTTTAACACTAAAAGATATAAAGAAGGATTACCATCATGTTTCATGAGCCTCATCCTTGCATCTCTCGGCCAGCACTTCTTATTGTTATATCCAACCATATTTTCATTGTTTGGATCAGGATGTTCCGTAAGATAGCGCTGAATAAGATCCCTTGCCTCTTCATGGGTAAAACGGAACAATATGTGCACTTTGTCTATGTACCTAGAATAGAGACGAATTGGATGGCGTGTTTCAACCTTGGTGTCCCAATAAGTGATGAACTCATTAGGCATCTGAGGAGGACCGGCAATTTCACTAGCTCGAGTCAAGCCAAGCAGTAAAAGATCCAGTACAAGTCCATAGTACTGGACAACAAATGAAGCAAACTGAAGACCTCGTATGAGACCGTATGAGTTGGTATGACTCATGTCTTTGTACGACAATACGACATTATTTTTTGCAGTGACATAATCAGCAATATTATGGTCAAGAACCAGACGTAGAAGCCTAAATATCAAAGTTAAGAGTTAAAAATATATATATATATATCAGCACCATAACAAGTAAGATATACAAATCAAAATTCCAGGGGGAAAAAATGCAAGCTGCTAACCTGTTCAGCATAGTCAGGTCAATTTTTTCAAAGAACTTCTCAAACTTTGTTTGAAGCATCACAACACACTGTCCATCACTGGTGTCCCAAATACCCTGCAAATTGTTTATGCCTTGGCACCATTTATAAACTAAAAGCGGAGGTGGCTCTGAATCAGCAGGCTTAATCCAGTTGGGAAAGAGGTGGCGTTTGTCACCCTCATACCAGAGATATTGGTCGAGATAAGCATCTGTAATCTTTTCTAAGGGTTCAATCTCATACACAGGAATCAGATAACTATACAGATCCATGAACTCAATGCCAACCTGCCAAAAAGCATTCGAAGCACAGAAGCACATTACTATACATATAAAAACCAGAAGCTCAAATGTTACATTAAAATTCACAGAAAAATTAGGCCCGCTTGGTATAGAGTTTGCATACAGTCTTTTGTTCTTGAAACAAAGATTGCAAGAAAATTTGTTTGTTTTAAATGCATCTAAAAATTTGTGAATAAACAATTTTTTTGCTGTTTTCCCCATTTTCTGAAAAATGGTGCCTAAAACAGTTTTTAAAGGTCATGTTTTAAAAAATTGTTTTCAATTGCTGAACCAAATGGGCCCTTACTTCTTTGAAGGCCCGCTGGGTCAACAGATGACGTTTTATCCTTGACAGGGCCTCATGTGGATTATCATATGCTTGTTCAATGAGGCCCAATTCTTCTCTCTGCAGCTGGTTTAATCTCACAGCTACACTGTATGACTCCTTGAGCCTCTCAAGGGCAAGGATAAGAAGTTTTGTATCATGTTTGTAGGACAACGGGGGAAATGGAATGGGGGAAAACTTCCTAGACTCCAGCCAGTGCACAGTGGTGGTGTAAATGGCCACCGCTTCTTCAGGTGTCACATATGGACCATCTTTCAAATAGTTGTGCTGGCGTTCCTGCAAGAAAGATGCAAAAATGAAGAAATAAGCACCTCGTGAAAAACAAAAATAAGAAAAAGAAGAGCTGCTATATTGAAAAGGAGGACCAAAAGTAAGCAAACCTGTTCTGCCTTTAACCATAAACGGGTTAATCTTCCCAAATTCTTACGACAAACAGTCTTATCAACTGTTGCACCCCTTCTTATACGCTCACGATTATAATGAGCAACATTTGTCCACCAATCAGCTTTTGATTTGACATATCGAAGGATCATGTTCTCAATAGGAACTGGCAAACCAGGGACCTAAACACTCATTATATTAGTTAAAAGTCAAACGAAACAGAAAAGAAAATGAAATAAGCAATACAAATCTTCTTAACTATATGACATGAATTCTTACTTTCCAAGGAATATTTGCCTTCCAACAGCGCCATGCTTCACTAAGGTGCTGCAAAATAGTCCTTGCTTTGTTTTGTTTGATACCCTCTGCAATGCAAGCACAGATTAAGAAACATCAAGGACAATCAAATTAGGTAAATTAAAGTTAAAGAAAACAGTACCCATGCAATTCATATACAATATAAACTAGTGCTAGATACCTGGCATTGCATCAAGAACATCATGCATGACAGCTGCACGGAGCTCCAAGTCAAAATGACTTTCAACACGTTGCTTCGTAACAGTCTTCGCAACTCCTTTGGAATGGCGCCCCTCAAATTGCCGTGCTAGTAAATTTCCTAACCACCTCTCTAGCAAAGGAACAATCCCACGCAGGAAGAAAAGCCACACTCTCCACATTGGTGCCCAAAAACCACAGCCAGGTCCCTTCCCAACAGGCCCAGTGTTAAAGCGGTAATAAATCAAGTGCTTCAAGTCTTTGCACATTCTAATCTGCCTCATAAGCCTGTACTTGTAACGATACATACCAGTTAACTGACCAACATGTGAAAATGTGTACTGCAGACCATCTGCTAATTGGAAGGCATCCACATTTCCCAAACGAAATTGGATATTGGCATCCACAACAAGCTTTGTCAAACGTAGAATTTCACGACATAGATGGAAAGCATTGCCAAAACGTGACTTTTTCCGTTCCTTTGTGGTGAGTGTCTTCACTGGTTTAAGATTGAAATTGTAATCAAGATGAAGGTAGTTCAAATTCTTTCTATGAATCAACAGATTCAGCATGTTGTACCCTTGCTTACAAACTTGAAGACCAGCTTCTGCCCAATCCAGCTCTGTTGTCTGAAAAAACTTAGTTGCTTGAAGAGAACGGAACAAATGCTTCTTCTTCTGTGCCTTGGGTGGTCTGTGATGCAGTTCATTCAACACAAAGCATTTTAATAGCTTCTGATAGCTAACACGAACCTTAACTGGGTATGATGGAGGACTGCAAGTGTTACAAGGAAAAAAACAATGAGATCAGACAAAATAGAAGCATGCAACGGAGAGTCAGCAAGAGCGAGAAAAAGTCTTACCAATGTTCCTTATACCACTCCGACACAAGTGGTATATCTTCTGCTCTCCTCATCCGACCAGATCTCATGTTGAAAGGGCGTGGTGCAAACAACAGTGATATGCCTGCAGCTGTTGTATCAGTATAAAGTTGAGTGGTTTGCAACAAGGGCTCTACTCCCTCTGGCAGATAGAAGTCCTCATCATCCTCTTCAGGAAGTTTCTTCTCATATCGGTCCTTGTTAGCAGAGACTATGGGGTGTATCAGAGGGTCGTAATAAAATGCAGGTAAATCAGGATCCTCAGTTTTGATGTACATTACCATGGGTGTGTGATATACACCAAGCTTTACCTTCCTGGGTCTATTATTATAAAGATGAGGAAATGCAATTCTGTACTCTGTCCTGAGAGGTGAACGAATGATGAGTTTATTTATGTCATTAAACTCATTCCAGTCTTCATCTCCTTTCTCCATATCACGATATAATGGTTCAAACTTGGGACCTCCTGCAAAAGGTCAACAGAATAGCACCCTCAATTTCCACCTACACAAGCTAATAATCATATTCCAAAGGATGAAATTTATCAAATATCTGACACAAAAAAAATCTACGACCTTCCACCAATCATATATAAAAAAAATATGCTACCAGCATAAATTTATGTGAGACAGCCCCCTTTGAATATAAACAACCCTGAAGGATCTACTCCACATATGTAAAAGGGGTAAACCAGTGCACAATATATACATCCTAAAAAGATTGGCTTATTGAACACATATCATGTCTAATTTAAGCAGAATATTACATATAGAGTGAGAGGCCTACCAGGGATGCACATGTTCAATGCTTTGGCTGTGAAGAATGATTCCATATCAAACAAGTAGAAGTAGTTACGGTCAATCAAGTCAGAAAGTAGCTGTCCTGCAAGCCTATGAAGAGTTGCCATTATTGGAAGAGAAAGATGCCATCTCCTGTAACTAGGGCCATTGATAAGCTTTGTCTTTACAAGAGGTTTATGATCATAGAACCATGTATGTACAGCAGAATCTTCCTCTTCATCTAATTCTAGTTGAATTGGTTCTAAAGGATCAACATCTAACAGATTGTCAGCATAATCTAATGGAGGTTCCTCATCGTCAAAAGGTGGAAACCGCATTCGCTTGAAGTGACGACGATCCCTTTTCTCCCTTCGCATCATAATCCACATTGTACCCCACTGCAGAGAATTATCATAAAACAGATGTTGGATGTTATTGAACAGTATCTCTGTCTCACAATACGTGAGAAAAATGGCAAAAATGTATACTTATTGACAGATAATTGTTAAGTTACCCAATTAATGACAAAAATGTCTACTTATTGACAGATAGCTCCATTAACTAATTGTTATTCAATTAATACACTTCAGAATCTACTGCTACTCTGGTAGTAGACGGTATATACCTCATTTAAGGTGTTGGCTGGCTGTGAGCCTGTGGCCTAAGCAATATGGAATAAATCTTTTAATGCAAACATAATAAGTTTGCATGTAATACTGAGTCTTTTAATGCATTGAAACTTAAAATCTTCAATATATCGTAAGAGAAGTGTTCTAAACTTCGTAAACAATACTCTGCACTTAAAACTCAAAGTATAGCACTATAATACCTAAAACAACATCTCATCATTTGCGAATTAAATGACAATTTTAATGGAAAAACACATCTTATTTTTTAAACATAAAAATTTTTTCAGGTTTTTCATGTACATATTGCAGTTACAGATAAATAAATAAAATATAAATACCTGTGCCAAATATATAGGCTCAACAACCCACGGTATTTCATTGACAAATGTGATTGCTCCAGTTATGTGATATAAAACCTTCACTTCTCGGACCTAAAACCATCCAAGCAAGATAATGTCAAAAACTAAAGCAGTTATGATGTTGAATCAAACAACTAAATCATATCGTTCAACTCTATAATTTTTTATTAATCAAAAATACATACTTGTTCCCAAGGCATTGGCATGTTTTCGAGAAGCTTGTAGACAGCATGTGGAATGAATTTAAGGGCTCCAAGGTATACACGTTTATCATGACGGTACTTCTTAGAGGACATATCACCATGGTCTCTGCCCAAAAAAATAAATATAGTTAGAAAAGGTGAATGGATTTAGATATGCAATGAACATACAATTTCAGCTAGAGCATGACCTCACTGACTCACTGTTAACCATACTACCCTTGTAAAAGCTTATTCATCATCAGAACAACATTGTGCAGAAAAAGATCATGTTTCTATATTGATGCTAGAAAACGCTCTCACAAACAGTTTATTGCTGGTGGAATTGGTCCTAGTAAGAGGAACATCCAAGTTCAATAACTGGAAAGATAAGAAATTCACAACCAAGACATGAGCTTTTCCATCAATCAGAATCAAACTCTTCGGAAGGACATGACATTCTGGATGGCAGTCTGGCTTTAGGGAAATGCAGTTATTCGTTTTGGGGCAATCTTGAATTTTATCTTCATATAAAATGGATGAGTTTTATTTACCTCAACACGAGGGAAGCTTGGGTGTTAGAAGGTTGAAGCCATGGAACAAAGCCTCCAACTTCAGTCACTTAGAATTCACAAATAGTTGAATCTTGATCCAATATGCAGCCTTCTCTTAAAAGAAAAAAAATTTCAAAATAAAAAAAGAAGAAGAAGGAGAAAGAGTCCTATGTAATGTATGATTTCAATCCACACTTTTTTATAAATACATCAATTAAAAAGTAAAAGCAAGTGGTGGCCTAGTGGTGGCCTAGTGGTGGATTTGAAGAGCTCAAAATCAAGAAGTTCCAAGTTCAGTCATTCTTCAATTGGTGGACAAATCAGTGAGTTTGCGTCCACCAATTTTTACAATCAAGGTGGGTCCAAATACCCCATGCGAGAGAGGTCTATTGATGGTGGCTAAGTAGGATCATTATGATTTATATCTTCTAAAAATTTGAAAAAAAAAGGTAACATTAAGTGTTAGGTAAATCAAAATTAAAGACATTTTTCCAAGTTTTACTCAAAAAAAGGCTAGGTCTATAAGCGCTGCCATAGGAATTAGTTTTTTGGATTTATCATGAGATTAATATCACTAACCAAACTAAGGCTTAGGAATCAAAGAAAAGTTTAAATTTTAAAATACAATGTATTCAAGATCTATGATTTCCGTATATCTATGATTTTCGTACATATTTTAAAAATATTACACTTGCACAATAGCAATGATTAAGATTTACAACTTCAATGGTGGTATATGCATATCATATTAAATGAAGGGTGTCCCAAAGTATGTTGATATAAGGGTGGAAGTGATCAAAAGTGTCCTAGCTATTGGACATCATGGCAAAAAACAGGCTGGTCTTGCGGAAATGGCTTTCAAGATTCCCTTGTGGCATGATTTCCTGTGGCACAGATTATCAAATGCAAATAAGGGAGACAATGCAATTTTAGGTGTGCCACTCTTGCCCCTATGTCAAACTTTATGTGGAAGTTTAGTTTCTTAACCACACTCTCCTTTTAGTGGGCTGGTTAAGCTTAATTAGAGTGGGGTGATAGGATGTGCTTCTAGGAGATACTTGGTGTGAAACCTCTTTATTGCTTACTTCCTAGCCTCTAGCACTGCACAATTTTCCACAGCTAAAAATATGTAAAAAAAAAAATAAATAAGTTCTTTGTGGCCTCCTCAAGAAGTAAAGAAGGAAATCCTTCTTGCAACCTACAACTAGGTAGAAATCACTTAACAAGAGAGGAGCTCAAAGCCAGAGTTCTCATCAAGTCTTCGGCAATCAGTTCACGATCGCCATCACATGAGGATGATATTTATAGCTGGTGGTTCATAGTTGGCCATGGGACCCTCAGGCCAGTTCACAACCATTTCTTCTCTAGCCTTTCTTGGCAATCCTACTCTTCTCCTGTTTCTTCTTCAGTCTTCTATGGAAAGCCTAAGGTCAGCTTTTTGAGGTGTGTCATTGCCCTCAGTAAGCCTTTTCATTTGGGCAAAACAGCTCCTAATTTGTGCATCTCCCCAAAATGGTGTTGCTTGTGTAGGGAAGTTAGTGGGTCAATCACCCATATTTTTGTCATTGCTCTTGCCCCCAAGAGGTTTGCCGCAAGAGGAGCTTTCATTTCCCTGTTCTCGCTCAACTGGGGGAAGATTTCAAGGAGGCATACTTTTTAGCATTTGGCTTGGGTGTCACCCAAGTAGAAACAACAATAGATTATGGGTTACCCAGCAGAAGCATGATGCAATTTAGAAGGAAAAAAAAAATGTTAGAATAGGCTGAGTCAAGTATGAATAGGTCCTCTTTTGGTTTCCTTTAGGTTTTAAAAATTCTGAGTTTGATAAAAAGTCACTTTTTTCTTTGATTGGAATAGATGGTGGGAAAACTATGTGGCCTTGCAGTATAGAGAGCCGAATGGTTCATCTTTCCTACAGTTTAGACATTTGCTTCATACATCTTTCTCCCTGTACATTTTTTTTTGGAAACATTCTCCCTGTACATAATTTAGTTTGTTTTAAAAAATAGATACTTCTCATGTTGACATTTATTTCACACACGTAAAAGATTATCGCTATTCAATAAACTCGGTGCAACCCTAACCTTCTAACAAATCATATGAACTAGTTATCTTAGCTTTCCAATGAAAAATAAGTCACTCAAAAAAAGGAAAACCCAGGACAATGCTACAAAATTTATCATTAGCTTCTACAAAAGAGGAAGCCACACGACATTAAAACTTGAAAACAGAAGCCCCTATCAGAAACTAATTATTTATAAAATCAATAGAAAAAAGAAACTGGTTAATCCCTCCAAAAGCTAAAAACTTTGTTCCATACAAAACCTCCTCTAAGCTAACAAACTCAATTTAAAGCCCACACCTTCCGTCACAAGGAACCTAAAATTACTCAAATTAATTTTCTTCGTTCACATTTGCCAAAACTTATTCACTAAATCACTGCTAATGAAATAATCGAAACATAATATAAACACAAAAACACATAAAAACAAACTTAACATCAAACTCGCACCTTATAATCTTGCGAACGTGTTCGGGAGGCATGTCCTCCTTTTGCGTCTCAACGAACCCAAACTTTCTCTTGTCCCCATACCTCTTGGAATTAAGTTGCATCCACTTGCGCGCCTTCTCCTCTAGCCTCGCCTCGGCCTCCGCCGGCGACGGAGGGATACTGTAAGAAGGCTGCATCGCTGGTGGAGGAGGAATCGACGAGCCTCCGGTCCCCGGCGGCACCACCGGCTGCGATGCGGAGCTACTGCTTGTCGCTCCTCCGTTGTTCCACATCATGCACAAAGAATTAAAGAAACCCTAAAGCCACTACTGCTTTTACTCTTCAACTGAACACCAGTTCAAGCTACTTCGGTCCAGTAGAAGAAAAGCAGAGTTCCGTCTCCGGCTATGATTCGCGTATTTCATCAAAGAGTTTTCTGGGTGTTAGAAATTAAGACTTCTAGGGTTTATTACAGTGATGAATTAATTGCGAGATCGAGCTGAGACTGAGGGAAACATTGAGAAGAAGGATAGAGGAGGAGAAGAAGAGAGTAGTGGGTTTTAGGTTAGCTTTGGTTTTAATTATAGCGAGATTTTGGATGCCGACTGCAGGGAAATGGCGGTTGTAGCAGTGCAACATTTCCGACACTTGGGCCTCCTAATGGGCCAGTAATTGGGGCTTTATGTTTCGGGCTTTTGCACTTGGACGTCTTTGTTCCTTAGAAGGAATCATTTATCAACTAAGTTGAGATTTAGAAGTAAATATTTTTTAAAAATAATAAAAAGATGAAATAATTGTGGTCACAATCTTGAAACATTTAGTAATTTATTACGAAAATATCCTTAATACCCTAAAAGAAGAAATTTTGATTTTTCATTCATTGAAAGTTATAAGCAAGAAAAATGAGAATTGGACTATGTTGGCCAATCTATTGAATGCAGATGGAGCCAATTGGAATTGGGAGTTAACTAAGAGGAATTTACTAGGATAGGAGAGTGCACATAATAGATTAGCCGTTGAGGTAAGGAAGTGTGTTTTTTAGGGTTTAGACCAGAATTTACTAGGTCAGGAGAGTGCATGATTAAATATGGGAATAGATTAGCCATTGAGGTAAGGAAAAGTGTTTTTTAGGGTTTAGACCAATCGGGGAATCTAGTAAAAAGAGTAGTTCTCAAAATAGTCTTGATATGTTATTTAGGAAGTTCCCTTGCCTTGTAAAATTAAGTTTTTTTTTATTTTTTATTTTAGAGGATATTTAATAGGTTTTTCTGAAATGGGGATTTATAGATTAATGACGTAATTATATTAATTCCAGATAGAGCAAAGTAGTCCCAAAAACTTGAGCTAGAGTTAACAGCAACACAAGAGGCTAGATAACTAGCTAATGGAAGTATAGTCTTATCCAAAACAAAGAAACTAATCTCCCTAAATTGTCCTATTGTTGGAAAAAAAAATTTAAGGGGGAGATCCTTCTAATTTCAACCTACGACATAAGGATTTCAAAACTGAAATGATCTCAAAGCAATCATTGAACACTTTATATTTTTTTTTATATTTTTTCCATTGTTTTCCTTAAAACCCTATAAAAGCAATGGTTAGCTAACTCTAGTGTCGAACAAACAACCAACACTGTGCATCTTGTTTACTAGCCTAACAAAGGCCTTTTCATTTACCAACACCCAGCCCAAACTTAGCGAGGAAATAGAATTATTCCAACAAATTGATAAATTTCATATATGTTCTAGAGGAAATTACAAAAGATGTCAATTTTTTAAAAATATTATCAATAATATTTGCTAATTGTTTCTTGTTTTCACTAATATCATTTTTTTAAAAATATTTACAATTATGTTTGCCTAATATCTGTTTTCACTCACCCGCTGTTGTTCTGTTGCCCTTCGCCATCGATCTAGTTTGTGATTTGTTGCCTTCGCAGTCGTTGTTGCCTGCTGTTGGTGCTTGCTTTTGCAAACGCTATGCTACTCGATCTATTACCTCTCGATCTCCTTTGACCACTCATCTATTTTCACACCATCTTCAAACCTACGAATCCAAAAACCTTTCTTTTTCTTTTTTTCTTTTTCTTTGGGGGGCCACTCTGATATCTCTTTCTTTGGTTCACTCTTGTTCTTTGATGCATGAGCCCTCATTGTTGCTCGAATTAGAACAAGCTCAATCTGTTGGTGGTCAATGGTTGACTTCGTTTGGGCTTCTATCCATAGTCAAGATTGAGCTTCAAAAGATTTCCGCAGCAATGTTCAAGGAGAGGAAAAAGAGGCAAGGGGTTGGGCAAGGGAGGAGCAAGCTGCGGAGCTGCTTCTTCTTCTTTCATCTTTTTGTGTTTCTATTAGCCCCAATCGTCGTGCCTCTGCTTCTTCTTCTTTCATCTTTCTATATTTTTGTTTCTATTACTTCTTCTTCTTTCATCTTTCTCTGTTTCTGTTGCTGTTACTATAGCCCCAAACGTCGATTGTCGCTGAACCTTCTTTTCTTGCTTGCTATGTTGATCCGATAGCTAGGAGTTGGTAAATCTTTCCTCATCCAAGATCTTGTTGATCAGTGATCAACAAATCCTTGCTTGGTTTTGGTTCGTTCTACACTTTTTCCTCTGCTATAATCGTTGCCTAAAATTGTCATGTTGTTCCCCCCCTGAAATTGTCTTGCTGAGATCGTTGTCTACTGCCCCTGCAATTATTGTTGTTTGTTACTGGTCCCGCCCCTATGATTTTTGGTTCTAGTTGCTTGAAATTGCCCTTGCAATTATGTTGTTCACCCTTGAAATTGCCTTGCGATTGTGTTGCTCGCCCCTAAAATAGCCCTTGCAATTGTGTGAGATTCATTTCAATTGTTGCCATTGCCGAATCTCCCTGTTGTTCTTCTTTGTCGGTAATATATGGTATATGTATAGTATACATATTATATATGAATAATATATAGATAATATATTGTATACGTATAATATACATATTATACGAATAATATATAGATAATATACGAATACTAATTATATATAATATACATATTATGTATGAATAATATACATATTACATACAAATAATATACAATTTTTTTAACTCTTTTTTTTTCTTTTCTCTTTTTTTTCTTGGTTTTTGTAACACTTCAGTTCTCGGTCCTTCGTCTGTGTCATGTCTGTCAGGCATGAGAGGCGTGTCATTAAATGTTGGCACAAATTTTATCCACCAAGAACCGAGATGTTACTTTTCTCACATTCAATTCATTGTTAAATAACGACTGGACATACCAGAACTCATACACATGAATAATCAAACCTTGGACTTACCAAGGAGTAACACCTGGAAAGTATGCAGCGATCGTCAATAATTAAATCATTAACTTCTATGTTTGAATTTAAATAAATGTGGACAAATTTTCAACTGAAATATCTAAACATGGCCTATGTGGCCGAAGTCTAATCCATAAAGAAAATTAATAATTCAAAACTAGTCTGAAGGGTCAGACGCCCAGTTTAAACTAACTATCAAACAAATAACTCTAATATTAACCTTAACAGCAAGGTTTGTAACTCATATAGTACTCTTTAGTATTATCAACACAAACTGCCTTAAGGGTCATCTGAAATGAAGATGTGGGATGAGCTCAATAGCCCAATGGATCATACACAGTACATCAATAGCATTATTTAAATCAAACACTGAACATACAAACACTTATTATTTATTGTGCATTTCAAACATTTAGTTATCAATAGTCGTTAATTAGATCGAAGGATCTAACCCTGGTGTTCTCTCATCATCATCAAGTCGAAAAAGTTAAGGAAAATGCATTATATGTCGGATTCTAATGGGATAGGAGCACACCCATTATCTAATCTGGGAACTAGGGTTAAACCTATCGCTCCATCACCAAAGAACTAGGGTCACACCCATAGTTCTATCATCGAGAACTAAGAGCAAACCCATCATTCCTTATCGTGAGAACACCTACAGTGATCCCCCATGGACTACTGCAATGGTACGTGATTCAACTCTAAATTTATCTTTGCTTGTGTATCAACTAACATTTCATTATCAACATGATTATCAATTTATCATGCATAACGCATCATTAGCCAAACAAAGTAATCATTCTAATTATCTCATCGATTCATCAATAACACAATAAACATCTCATGTGATAAAGCATTGTAAACACTGAACGTGGACATATAACTTATATTATTCTGGCATTCATACATTCATGTCATTCATAAATCATATAAACACATCCTAGCATGCTTCTAGGCATTCAAACAATGTAAACATCACATATTCAGCATTAAAATTCAAATAATACTAGGAAGGAAGGTAATCATTTCCACTTTTATATCTTGTTCCCTTGGGCCTTAGTTTCGCATTGTATTAGCCTTGAAACATTCCCAAGATCTTTTAGATCATAATGTAATGGCTCACTACCATTGATATCCTAAAGTGTACACATTCCACCAAAATTTTCTAATTACCACGGTCAACGGTCAGTTACTGCGGTAACCAATGAATTTGTGTGTTCAAAGCTTTCGTGTGTATTGTTTTGCTCGTGCTTTTCCCATATGTTTAAAACTCAAATACATACACATTAAGTTTAAAACACGCATCAACCAAAAGAAGTCGTTATACCTTAGGGCTCTTCACGTTTCCTCTTCGTTTCTCAACAAAACAAGGTTTTACAACACTCAAATCACTAGAAAAACGTTTCCACTTAGGAGAATGATTTACAATGCTAAGAACTCAAAATTTAAAGTGGGTTTCATGATTTTACCTTAGCACAATGATTTGGAACAACACCTCAACTTTCATTTTCCTTTTTGTTGGGGTTGTTCTTCATGAATCTAGGTTTTGAAAACCTATGGAGAAGGGTTCGAACAAATAGAAATCAATCTAGAATGGTAGGGAAGGAAAGAAAATTTGATTGTTGGGGGCTAGTATTGATTCTTGGGATTACAATGACGATTAGGGTTTTTCGGCATGCTGTTCATGCATATATAATTCACGTACTACCGTGGTAACTTGAAGGATTATCGCGATAACTAAAACCCTAGTTTTTTTATATTTTAGTAGGATTATCGTGGTAATCACATGAATGACCGCAGTAAGCAGAACGTTTTAATTTTGATTTTTTTCTAGGTTTCAGCCGAATTACCACGGTAATTCTATGAATGACCATAGTGACCAGTAGACGATTACTATGCAAAATTTCGTGCTTCACTCCGATTTGTTGATTCTTTTGTACATTGATTAAACATCTCTTAAACCACGTTTTCATGAGTTTTCCAATGTCTATTGTGCTTAAATTATTTTTATTTAAATTTATCAAAATTTTTATAAAATTTTCGTGGTATTACAACCTACTCCCTTAAAAGAATTTCATCCTCGAAATTTAAATGAGTGAGTTATTTGTGTGATGTCGTTATATCAGACGTTCCTGGTGAAGAGATCTGGGTACGTCGCCCGCATTTTGCTTTCTAACTCCTAGGTCGCATCTTCTAAATCATGATGTCTCCACAATACCTTGACCAAAGGAATGTCCTTGGTCTTGAGACTCTAGACCTTACGATCCAATATTCGTATTGTTGATTTCTCGTAAGTCACATCATCAACCCCCTCCCAATGTATGATGTGTGAGGGGTTTGGTTCATATTTCCATGGCATCGATACATGGAATATGTTATGGATTGAGGACATTCTATTAGGCAATTCCAGTTCGTAAACACATTTACGTAATCTAAGTATCTCAAACAGACCTATGAATCTAGGTGATAGTTTGCCTTTGATCCCAAAACGCTTGATCCCAATCTAAGGGTTGATCCTCTAAAAAACTCTATCACCGGGTTTGAATTCTAAAGGTCTTCTTCTTTTGTCAGCATAGATTTTCTGCTTACTCTGAGTTATAGTTAACCTCTTTTGGATCTGTTTTACTTGTTCATTCATCTCTTGCACTAGGTCAGGCCTTGTGATAGTCCTCAAAGTTTACCCAACATGATGGGGATCAATAGGGTCGATTGTAGAGCGCTTCATATGGAGCCATTCTTATGCTCTCCTGATAATTGTTATCATAGGCGAACTCTACCAAGTGTAAGTACTAGCTCCAATTACCCTTGAAGTCAAGGGCACATGCTCTCAACATATCTTCCAATATTTGTATAACCCTCTTAGATTATCCATCTGTCTGAGGATGGAACACAGTACTCATAGTGAGTTTACTGCCGAGTTCTTTCTGTATGTTCTTCTAGAATTGAGACGTGAATCTGAAATCTTTATCTGACACAATGGTTTTAGGTACATCGTGTTGCCTTACTACTTTCTTAACATATAGCTCTCCAAGCTTTCCAATTAAATTTGTAGATCGTATGGGTAGGAAGTGAGCTACCTTCATGAAATGATCTACATTCACCCATATTGTGTATTTTCCCTTCTGATTCTTAGGTAAGCCACTGACGAAATGCATAACAATCTTGTCCCACTTCCATTTGGGAATTGGAAGTGGTTGTAACATCCTTCATCCTTCCATTTGGGAATTGGAAGTGGTTGTCCCACTTCCATTTGGGAATTGGAAGGGGTCTTCTATGTTCTGTCTTTACCTGCTGACACATCAAAACACTTAGAAACATACTTGACAATGCCCCTCTTCATGCCTCCCCACCAATACACTATTTTGAGATTCTGGTACATCTTATCTCCTCTAGGATGCATAGTGTACTTGGTTTGATGAGCCTCATCCAATATGGATCTTTTGCTTTGCCCACTCTCAGGAATATAGACTCTATCCCCAAGTATGAGAATGCCATCTACATCAGTTCTGAAGTCTGTGTGTTTCTTTAGCTTGACACCCTCAATCAAATCATTAATCCATTTATCCCTTTTTTGCTCATCTCTTATCTTATGTAAGAGATTTGGTTGGCAAGTCATCACACATAGATAAACTTGGTCACTGTCAAAAGTTGTACCCAAATTATAGTCACTGATCAACTGATACATTTGAGCATTTTCTTCATCTTTCTTACTAAATTTTCTGCTAAGTGCATCAGCCACCACGTTAGGCTTCCAAGGATGATAGTGTAGTTGAAAGTCATAATCTTTCAGGAATTCTATTCACCTCCACTTTCAATTCCTTTTGGGTATAAATATACTTTAGGATTTTATGATCAAAGAATAAATCAAAACTCTCCCTATAGAGATAATGTCTCCAGATCTTCAATGCAAAAACAATTGTTGTTAACTCTAGATCATGTGTGGGATCATTTTATTCATGGATCTTCAATTGACATGAAACGTAAGCTATTACCTTCCCATCTTACATCAACACATCGCCTAATCTATTTTGTGAAGCATCAGTATATAAGATATACTTAACACCGTGAGTAGGTGTGATTAAAATAGGTGCTGAAGTTAACCTCTTCTTCAATTCTTTGAATGATTATTCGCACTTATCATCCCAAACAAATTTCTTTCCCTTTCTGGTTAACTTAGTTATTGGTCCAGCCAACTTCGAGAAGTCTTGGAAAAGCTTGTGGTAATACCCAGACAAACCTAAGAAGCTTCTGGATTTCGTCACCATCTTGAGTTGCCTCCAATTGGATACCACTTCTACTTTCTCTAGGTCTACGGATATTCCTTCAGTTGAGATGACATGACTACGAAACTTGACCTTCTTCATCTAGAAATCACACTTTCTAAGCTTAGCATAGAGCTCATTCCTTTTCAACATCTCTAAGACAATCCTCAGTGTTATCTATGTTCTTCCTCTGATCTAGAGTATATCAGAATGTCATCAACAAATATGACCACGAATTGGTCCAAATATTGTCTGAAAACTCTATTAATCAAATCCATAAATGTAGCCAGTGCGTGGGTTGAACCAAACAACATCGCTGTAAATTCGAAACACCCATATCGAGTTCTAAAGGTTGTCTTGTGTATGTCAGACTCCCGGATCCTCAACTGATGATATCCAGACCTTAGATCAATCTTGAAGAAATATGTGGCTCCCCTCAACTGATCAAATAGGTCATCTATCTGAGGTAACATATACTTATTCTTTATTGTCACATGGTTTAACTTCCGGTAGTCAACACAAAGTCTTATAGATCCATCCTTTTTTGTCACAAACAGAACAACAACTCCTTATGGTAACCCACTAGGTTTGATAAATCCCTTTTTACGAAGCTCATCTAGTTGGTTTTTCAACTCAATCAGTTCCAAGGTAGAATAACTATGAGGTTAGTGTCAGGATGTAACTCAATTTTGAACTTTATCTATCTGTGTGGTGGTAGTCCAGATAGGTCATCTAGGATTACATCTGCATATCCCTGTATTGCAATTATTTCCTGTATTTCTCTAGATTTTTCAACATCCTCTTATAACAACTATTTGAAGTCATCCTTTTGTTTTAAACAATGTAACATAGCTACCATAAAACTCCTTAGCAATCTTTGCATATCCCCATTTATTCTATGCACATCTCTGGAAAACAATGTCACAATCACCCTCCTCTTTTGACATTCTATCTTGGCTTGATATAATGTCAACCAATCCATATCCAATATGACATCATACCCATGAAAAGGAAGTGTACATAGATTGGTGCAAATCGGCTTATCTCCAAATCTAAGGTCATATCTACAATATCTCATAAAGTTCACTGTGTCTCTTATGGATGTAAATACATGTAATGTCACGGACAATGAGTTTGTCACCAATTATAATCTATTTACCAAACATTTAGAAATGAAGGATCGGGTAGCACTAGAGTTAAACAAGACTTTCACAACAAGATTAAATAAAAGGAAAGTACTTTCCACTGCCCGTGCATAATTTGCCTGGGCATCAACAACATAGAGTCGAGCTTGGTTCTGTCCTCGGCCCTGATTTTAGTTCTGCCCATGATTCTACTATGGTTGGGGCTGTGGTTACTGTCTTTGTTATGGACAACCATCTTGTCCATGCGCCTGTTGTTGCTGAGGAGGAGTTGGAGCTCTGTAAGGATAATCTTTGGCAATGTGTCCCCTTCAACAACATAAGAAGCATAACCCTTACCTCTTTGCCTGCTCCCTCTTCTCATCCCTCTCACGATCAGTTCGTGCCTGTTGGTTTTGTGGCTTGTTATGATTTTGCACCTAATTTTGATTCTAAGGCACTTGGTGCCTATCCTACCTTTTCTACCTCTTCTATGAGGCTCTTGCTACTTGTTCTGGCTGTGACCTCTTCTGTCTGTTCCTCAATGCTTGCTTATACTCGAGATCTAGCTCGATCAATTGTGCCTTTTCCACTATTTCCTTAAGGGCAATTAATTTCAATGGATGTATTATTTTTCATATTTTTACCTTCAGTCCTTCGGTAAGCCTATCTGCCTTGGATTGCTCATCCCTTACCAGTTTTGGGACAAACCTCGACAGTTCAGTGAATTAGCCACAGTTATATTCTTCTATGTTAGTCTGAAGAACTCTGACTGTACCTATTTTGTCTTCGCCATGGAGAAGAAGTGCAAATAGAACAAAGTCTTAAATTGTTCCCAAGTCATGGTAGACACATCTGTGACCGGATCATTCATGACCATCTCCCACCAATGATAGGTGGTTCCCTCAAATTGATGCACTGCTAATGCAGCTCTCCTAGTGCCAGTTGCCCCTAAGGCTTTTAAATGTTTGTTCATCACAGTGAACCACTTATCAATAGCTACATGATCAGCCAAACCTTCAAAAGTACTAGGTTGTAGCTTTTAAAATTTGATCAATAAGTTCTGATATTCTATATCATCTATAATTGGTCGGTCTCGTGCCACTTGACCATTAGGTAATAGAGCCTACTAAACTTGGAGCTGAGGCTACACCTGT
The DNA here is from genome assembly GCA_030144865.1 of Tinospora cordifolia. Lineage (NCBI taxonomy): Eukaryota > Viridiplantae > Streptophyta > Magnoliopsida > Ranunculales > Menispermaceae > Tinospora > Tinospora cordifolia. Next base: position 24,925 of record JAJIYU010003925.1, read on the forward strand.
GGTTGTAGCTGTACTGGTGGTTGGTTTTGCATCTGTACAAGGTTCCTCATGACATGTGCCAACACTTGCTGAGTAAATTTAGCTAATATATCTATGGTTACCACCGTCCTAGCTGGAGCTATTGCCACTGGTACTCCATCCTCCCTCTGCCCAGATTCATCTATATTTTCATATCTCCTATCGTTTCCCCTTGTTCTTACTATTATCTATAAGCCAAAAGTCATTTAATTATCCATCAATTCAATGTGATATCAATAATAGAAATTTCAATACTTAAAGAGAATCATAGTCTAATCTCAATTCAATATGGGTTACACAAACCTCGTTATCTCAAAATCCAAATACTAAATGCTTTTGCAACTCGTGATAAGTGTCATCTTTCATATCTTTATTCATAGTTGTGATCCTATTGTCATGTAACACCCCAACCCCCATATCATTAAGCATTGGACGCATTCACCATTTTTCTTGACAGTGGACTAAACCAAACGGCGGGCCGGGCCGGTGTTACATTACAAGCGATGCACACTTGACTTTCTATTTCAGTCATTTCATGCCTTGATCGTATTTAATCGTACATAACTAAAAATTAAGAATTTAATAAGGCAATAGTATAAGAAATAACTGAAATTCATAAACTCAATTAATTAAATAAAATTGAGTACATAATTTTAAAAAATATTA